>KN716914.1:23054-40757 GCA_000816705.1 Dictyocaulus viviparus | reverse complement strand
TTGAAATGTCAGTGGAGATCAAAACGAAAAAGACAATCCAACGTAAGAGATAATCATAATGGGTTGGATCTCATTTGCAAAGAGCTTATCTCAGTACCATCCACAGCCTCAAAGAAAAATAGAATCGATATTTATATGACTGAAACATTAACGCAATAGGAATCCTGAAACAATCGATAACTTGGTCATAGAATTACAAACTGGCTTACGACTTAAGCTGATCAATTTTGCTATGCGATAGTTAAGCTGTCAAAGAAAGGCCTAATAAACATTGCATTGATGCTTATATGTGAGGAACAAACACTATTTCAAAGTGATGGAAGCTCCGACGAGCTGTGATTTCATCAATGGACCAGATTTTAAGCTTCGTAGTGCTCTATTGAGAACAATTTGCCACATTTGCCTGGACCAATTCGCCATAATGATATCGCCTTGTCTGAACATGTTAAATCTGCCTTCGAGATATTACTATATGTTTTTTAAAAAAATAATACACAAAATAATCTACCGTAATAGTTCCAAAAATGATCAAATACATTGGATCAATGTCTTTTAAATTTCTAGGAGGACACATGTGGCCAGGAGCATTACCACTAACCGCCACGATCGTAGTGCATATTTTCGTCACCGTACGGCTCATTATTTGGCAGTTCATCTTGGTATCCATCACTATAATGAATGCTTCTCTAAAAGAGTATGCTCTCCATCATCTTAACGTCTTCAATACCATAAAATCATTGAAGGACTTTTTTTTGTGTGTTTACGTCACTTTTAGCCAGAATCTCCGCAAAAATTATGGACATATAGAGCGTTATTACCAGCGTTAAGCGAACGCCTAAGGGCTGATCAAATCCTTTAGAATGTGCTTAGGCATATATCTCTGAGGTAAAGCCAAACTCCTTCAGTAATACTCAACTGTCATTACCAAATTGAAGCTGTCTCTATTTTTTTCGATTACTCCTAATACCTAGTTATCGATTCCTAAGTAATAATGGAATGCTTCATCGAGCCTCATTATTACAACAAGGCCACGTATACCTTTAACACTCGGCTTATTTCCTACACTAACTTGATATAAAAGCAATTGTTAGGTAGAGAGACACTAAATTATATAAATGCACAGAATTTGAATAGTTGAAAACTCACCGACGTTAGCTTCATTTTGAGTAAGGGAAATCATGTCGCATTTTAATGGTTTGTAGTTTACTGTGACAATAAGCTGATTCAAAATCAAAGAAGTCGAAAACAATCATTGCTCAGTAAGGAAGGCTTTTCTCAATATAGCTAGGAAGAAAATATTAGAATAAACGTTTACATTAACCATAAATGAAATATCGCAGAGAATCGAAAAATCGCAGTCTTAGATTGCAACATATGAGGCAATCACAATGAGGTTGAACCTAATCAGCACAGATCGATTGACATGAACTCAAGTTTGAAATAGGATACGATCGATAAATGACGGCTCAATAAACGCTTTGTTAGTGTTTCTCAACAGAACTGTTATTTCAAAACTACGGTAGCTCCGACGAACTGTGATCGTAATGGTCCTGTTGTTAAGCTTCCAAGTGCTCGATTCAGAACAATTTGCCACATTTGCGTTGACCAATTCGCCATTATGATATTAGTGGTCTAAACAGATTATTTATCGTAAAAAGCGTTGCTTTATGTGTTTTTAGAATGAGAAACAAATCAATCTACCGTAATACTGCCGGAAATGGTTAGGTACATTTGATCGATATCTTTTAAATTTCCCGGGGGGCACATTTGCATATTAGCATTGCCACCTTGGACCATCATAGTCGTAGTGCATGTCTTCGTTACCGTATCATCCATTATTTGACAATTGGTCATATCATTCATAACTACAAAAAAATCACTACCGTGTAATTAACGCTTTTCAAAGGCTGAAAAATTTCATCTCGATTTATATTTTTAAATTTACTAATATTTGAAATTTGAAATGGAAAAATTTTATAAAAAAGCGAATAGAAATGGAATACATTTATTTAACAAAAAAAATGAAGCATATGAAAATGAAAATGATAGCTGCGTGATTGTAAACGAATTTAAAAATGCATTACAAAAAATCCAAAGATCAAAAGTGATAAGTTGTCAGTTTTCTTAACTATGACCTGATCTTATCATTATTATATAATTGTTGACAGAATCTTAATATGCAGTTGCTTAGAACTTGTTCAGTTTTTTTTTCATTTTATGAACTTCATCACATGTTGCTTTTATCGCTGAGATAACGAGAGCCATGAAGGTGATTAGCTCCATCGCAAACGTCTCCGACATGATGTCGTAACGGCTGTCAAGTGCGATTCTGTTCTACCCAATAAGCAATCAATATGCATTGGCTCAGTATCTTCAATTTTCTATCTTCCTCAATTTCTTGGATACAAATCTTTCAACTATTCAAAGATGGCTGATTTGGTAGCTCTGCTTGTAGACACGAACCTGTTTACAATTCGAGCTTGATGTTTACAGCGAAACCATCGATCAGCACCTCCTTTTTGAAAAGCTTATTTTGATATCAACCATAATATAAAGCGTTATGAAGAGATATACTTACCTACATTAGCTCCATCTGAAGTAAGGAAAATTATGTCACATTTTAGTGGCTTGTAGCTTACTGTAACATCAAGCTGATTGAGAATCGCAGATATCAGATCGTCGGAAAGGCCGGCTCCACGACCTTGTTGATAAAGAACATCTTCGACCTATTGAAATTGAAAGAGGTATGGCTTAGAAAAACTAGTTAATTTCTCTTATGAAGAGCTTTGTAACTTCTTTCACGCTCGATATGTATTATATTTATCATAAATAGATCAGATACTCACCGATCGCATAATTACATTTTGAACGAATGTTACTGCTTGTTGCTCACTGGTTGAAATTGTGGGAACTTGAGACGGAGCACTCAGAGTTTCAATATAAACCATTGCTGCTGGCAATTTAAAACCAGTAATCTCATAGTTGAGTGTTCTTCCTGGAAAGGAATTCGTCGCTGCATTGTTTAGATTTAAACGTACTAATGTTCTTCAAAGACTTTTTGTTAACATGCAAACGGTATCACTAGGTCTCACCATGAACATCTACATCATCTGTAATTGCGTTACGTAAGTCGATAGTTCATCATGACTGTTCTATGATCTTCTCTCCGTTTATTATCTTTATTTTAATAATATGAAAATCACTGATGATATGATTCTTTTTGTCATTCTTCTGTGTTATCATACCTTGACGTTGTGGTAGTTGACCACATCCACTTATAGAAGAGATCACAACTAAACAACACATGAGGAAGAATTTTGCGAAAGTCATCTTGATTGGTTGTCACTACCCTTTCAAACTGTCCTGCTCTACAACAGTTCAAGGTTTTTAACGAAGTTGTGGGGAAAATTTTGTTTTTGGTTTTGTCCAAAGTAATAAAAATATGACGAACGAAGTTTGAGTTACAAAGAGAGTTCATTTTCAATCACTCAAGAGTCCATAGTAATCAATTCACTGCCAAATATTGTACTGTTATAAGTGAAAATCTGAAAACGTATAATTATTCACTACTGCTATAGTATCAATAGAAAAAATATGACTTTTATTTTGTTAGAAACGAGTCAAACAGAAAGATATTCAATTCAGAAGTGTAGAACATCATAAGAAAACTAGTCAGTCATCTAAAAGTAAGCCATAAATTTTTACTAGAAAATCTTTATTGTTCTAAACAAATGTAAAGTAAATCGATTTCATAAAGAATCTGTATTGTGTAGAATCTGTAGAATAAGAAGAAGAAATACATCAAGATTGAGGTATTCTTTTCACTTGTATTTCACTCATCGGCTTTTTCAAATACTTCAACTCAAATGAGGAAGTTGTTAAAGTGATTCATTATGAATATTTTGCTTCGTATTGCAAATATTCTGCAATATTTTTAGTGAATACTTAAACCTGACTCGAAACAGCATACGATTGATAAAGGACGGTTCAGTAAACGCTTTGTTAGTGTTTCTCAGCAGAACTGTTATTTCAAAACTACGGTAGCTCCGACGAACTGTGATTGTAATGGTCCTGTTGTTAAGCTTCCAAGTGCTCGATTCAGAACAATTTGCCACATTTGCGTTGACCAATTCGCCATTATGATATTAGTGGTCTAAACAGATTATTTATCGTAAAAAGCGTTACTTTATGTGTTTTTAGAATGAGAAACAAAACAATCTACCGTAATACTGCCGGAAATGGTCATATACATTGGATCAATATTCATTAACTTATCAGCAGGGCACATTAGCATTTGGTTGGCATTATTCATCATCGTCATAGTGCATATTTTCGTTACCGTACCACTCATTATTTGACAATTCATCTTCGTATCCATAACTAGAAATCACTTATATGAAACCTTTTCAATAATTTTTGTAATTACAGCGACCTGAAGACAATTTATGTGAGGAATTTTTGCGAAAGTAGTGTGATTGAGTCCATTATAATATATTAATTACTTCTGTTTTTGTTTATTTTAAATCTTATCTGATTCGGTATTTGAAGAGAAGTTGTGTTATAAAGCTAAGCAATTACCTCAAATTTTTACTCGAGTGAATAGTGCTTGTGTAAAAAGACACCAGTACGGTGCACGATAAGTTGACCATTTGCAACTTTTTAATAACTTTTTATCATTACCATTGTGCGATTGAATCGATCAAAACCTTTTTTTAATATAGTTTTGAGAAAAGCATGATTCCCGGCAAACTCAACACTACCATAACCTGTGGCGTTCTCAAATACCACACTACATGACAAGATAAGCTTTGGCAATATGCAAATTCTTCGGTATACGCCTACGCATCTGCTTACGACATTATATGGTGAAAGTATCATAAGCTAATCGACTTAGCACAGTACCAAGACTGCCCTTTCCTAGATTTCTAAGGTACCAATCCTATGGTCAAAGTGAGCTCAATAGAAGGAAGCGTGGATGCGAACATATGTACAATGTCTTCAGCTTGTGTACCCCAAGGGCACCATTTGTTAGTTTGTTCCGTTGTAATGTTTTAGCAACTAGTATAATTTTAGAAAATACTATGCACTGCAAACTTACCAACACCAATTCCATCTGCAGTAAGGAAAATTATATCACATTTAAGTGGTTTGTAGGTCATTGTGATATCAAACTGACTTAAAATTACAGAAATGAGGTCGTCAGAGAGGCCAGCCGCACGACCTTGTTGATAAAGTACATCTTCGACCTACAGAAAAAAAAGTACTACCTACAAGAGTACTGAATTTGAGAAGCATTGACAGGTATTAATTATCGTAAGTAATGGAAAAACTGAATAGTAAAAGTGGCTTGGGATAAGTGAAATACTTTGTTTACAAACAAAAATATTTATGCGTCTAATTATTTACATATACTTATAATATGCATATTTATTATATATTGTACTTAACAGTTACTCACCGACTGCATTATAACATTTTGAACAAATGTTACTGCTTGCTGCTCACTTGTTGATATGTTGGGAACTTGAGAAAGAGCTTTACTGTCCTCAATGTACACCATTGCTGCCGGCAATTTGAAACTATTAACCTCATAGTTCAAAGTCCTCCCTGAAAAAAAAGTACCAACTAGCATTAAACGACGTAAAATTGAATTTGTTGCTTCCTCCTCAATTAAGGCATCCTCACATTTCAGCTGTATGATGGCAACATTTTATTTAATGATATATTACTACATTTACCTTATTGTTGTTAACAAAACCATAGGTATATTAAAGGACTTAGAAAATTTATTAATACAATTTTGGCTATTTGATCGTCTCAATTGAAGTAGGTCAGAAAAATATAAATTATTTGATCACTTTTATAACTTATCACCTTGTCGCTGTGGTAACTCACGGAATAGATCATACTGAGGCAAAGTACGAGGAAGAATTCTGTCGAAATCATCCTCATTGAATGTTTTTACCCATGAAAAACATAGTGATTTCTTACAATAATGCATGAAAAGAGTCAATTTCTGATAAATTGTATAAGAGAAAGGTTCAAAGGCAAAAATTCTATGTTCAATTGCCTAAACGCTCATAGTAATCAATTCGAAGTCCAGTAAGGTACTGTTAGAAGCCGCGAAAACAAAATATTTACTTATTTATTTATCTACAACAGCCAGAAGTTTTTGTTGTGATTTTCTTAACGCTCTGAGTGTGAAGCAGATGGGTTCCATCAAGTTAAAGAATTCTTAAATCAACAAAAGAGTAAACAGTCTGTTCTTGTATGCCTAGACGATGATAAAAATCAATGTGTAAGAGCTTAAAGGAAAAGAATTGCTGTTGTTTTCATTTGTGTTCTTCACATGAGCCTTTTTCAACAGCTAAATTTTTAATGAGGAAGTCGTTTAAATGAGTCATACGTGGGTGAGTCGACTATTGCAGAACTAAAGTCCTCAGAAAAATGTTTATTAAAATTTTATTATTATTTTTTTACTATATGTTTTAGCATTTTTGTTATATTCATTAATTCAAGCTGTCATCATTTGAATTGGTCATATATGAAATTTCGATGCACTCAGATCAAACATCGATCTAAGACGATTTTCCATATTTGCCTCAACTAACTCACTCAAAAAGCTTTTATCGTTTGAATGTTGATTTTCTGCAGGACACGTTAGTATGTATAGGTCGTAAGAATAAAAACAGAATGATTTGATGCTGTAATGACGGCGAGAAGTACCTTGCAGAACTACGCTATCGATACATCGACAGGTGGAAGACCTACGGTCGGTGTTGCTGTTGTTCGGAATTGCATATGTTCTTCACCATACTTCTGATTACTTTGCGATTAAATCTGCTTTACATCACTATTATAGCGAAGTGACACGCCGGCCGATTCAGTTCATGGCCGCCCCCCAGGCCTACCAAGCCTGCCATCCCTCTGGGGTCGGTAAATTGGTAGCAGAGGAATCTGGCTAAGATAACTAGCACTGAATTAGTGAAGAGTGGTCAATTCAAGTCACTGAGTAGATTAGGCTTGCATTCAACCACCACAATATCACGTTGAACATGGATGCGTAGGCTCATCTTGCCCCAAGGCATTGATCGACGCCAAAGCTTATTCTATTTCATCTTAATTTGTTTGCTTTATCAATTAACTAGGCTACTATTGCTCTATTTAGCTCCTTCATAAAGTTCGGTTTTCTTGATCAGGCTAAGTGCCTGATCTCTCTGTCACAGAAGCAGTTTATTGCATAGCACCCATTAAGGAAAGAGGCTCAGAAAGAAAAACAGATGATACGTAGCTGTGATACGTAAAGTAGATGATAAATTAGATGACAGAAATCAGCCTTAGGAGTACCATCATTACAATATCTCTTTTTCAATAACCATAAATTTGAAAACCATATACTAAGAAGCTGAATTGTTTATTGTTGAAGGAGATGGATCTTGTGCTATAACATCGAATACTTCAACGTTGAGCAGTTCAACAAACAGTCCATAGAATCAAAATAAGAGTCAATTAGATCGACAATGAGGTAAATCTGTTCTAGTGATCTCTGTCACCACGAACATCCAACACAAAATTTATTGAATAGCGCAGAATTTCTGATGATCTATTGATTTCTTTGCCTCATTCACAATTTCATTGTATATTTCTTTGAATAGCAAATGCTTACATGTAAAAAACAAAGTGGAAATGTCCAGAAATTTATTTCACTAAATCCCGTTATGGTCTATACCAATATAGAAACTGTAACGTGTAACTCAGTGAAAGTTGTTGACTCTAAGAGTGAAGTGAATAGAACTCTTTGTGGTATATTCCGCTACTAGAAACCGTATCGACGATCGTTTTTGTCATTGAAGTTTTTTTTACCTGGTAGCATTTGCGTTCTTATTGTGTATAAAATGAAATGGACTAGGAATATCACCTATAGTAAGTGTTAAGTTAATATCAAAAATGATAACGGCAATTGAATCGGGAAGACAAACAATAAGCAACCTTAAAGAGGCTGAAAATGAGTTCGGTGGATCAATAAACGTTCAAACAATCCTATTCAAAATTGTTGCCAAAAGCATTCAATCATCAATGAAGATGGAAAAATATTATTCTATTGATTGCATTTTTTGTTATGCACTCGTTAACCATTAAATAAAAATTGCTCTATGCCTAAGTGCAGGGCAACCCTTGAGGAATGAATTGAGGAAAACAGAGTGATCTTCGTTGACCTGATTCTAATAATAACAAATTCTGATTCCATCGAATTTCTAGAAATCAAACATCACTGTTTTTTATATTCTACGACACAACAATAGTATTGATTTCCTGGAGAATAGACGTTCTTTAGAACAAAAGTAATATTGATTAATAAAGTTTTACTGAATATTACGGCCAACATTGGTTTTACAAAAAACAAACATCATCGGATGAGCTTTTCCAGCCTGATGATGAGTTGTTCTATTCAAGAATATGGTGGGAAAGAAAATTTACATTGTTCATTAAGGACAGGAACTCATGCCGAGAGTCCTTATGATTTTCAAGGTGACCTTGGAGTTGCCATGAATAATAACTCACTAGCTATGAATCAAATTATGGTTGTCCAGGGATAAGTATCGAATATTATGAAACAATCATCATATGGTTGAACCTCATCAATCCACGATTGGCTCGACCATAGATCGGAACAGCATAAGATCGATACAGCACGGTTCAGTAGACGGTTTGTTAGTGCTTCTCAGCAGAACTGTTATTTTAAAATCATGGTAGCTCCAACGAATTGTAAACTTAACGGTCCAGACGTTAAACTTCCTATTCAAAACAATATGCCACATTTTGCGTTGACCAATTCGCCACAATGATATTACTGGTCTGAACAGATTATCTTCACATGAGGAAAGTTATAGCCGTAATACTTCCGGAAATGGTTAGGTACATTTGATCGATATCCATTAACTTATCAGCAGGGCACATCATTCCAGCACCATCACCACCAACCGCCATAGTCATAGTGCATGTTTTCGTTACCGTACCACTCATAATTTGGCAGTTGGTCATATCATTCATAACTACAATAAATTCTACCAGGAGATCAAACGATTTTCATGATTCGAAGAATTCCATATATTTGGCAAAATTTTGTATTTGAAACAAATACATATGAATGACAACAGTTGGTTATTCCTTAATTTATTGATCACTAAAAAACCACAAGAATTATCATTTCCCTCTCTTTTCTAAGCTTATGCTTGGCTTTTATCATTACTATCAGCATATTGATCGCCTCTTTTTATGACTTCGATTTCGGTTGTGAGTTTCTGAACACCTCCATCTATCATTACGTTACGTACCATCCATTCCAGCACTCATAGAAACAGCTGTCATGTACGATTTCAATAAATAATATAATAGTAGAAATATTAAGCATTGGAAACTCACCAACACCAGCTCCATCTGGTGTAAAAAAAAATTATATCATATTTTAGTGGTTTATAGTTCACTGTGATATCAATTTGATTCAAAATTAATGAAGTCAGATCATCTGTGAGACCAGCTCCGTGACCTGCTGGTAGAGAACGTCTTCAACCTATAGAAAGCAAAGATCATCCAAAAAATGTGATAATTCTGAGGGAAATTTTAGCACCAAATACTGGGAATGGTGGAAAAAGTTCAGTAAGATTGATGGCTTGGAAAACTGAGGTACTTCGTTCATGTTATTGAGGTTCATTTACAAAATGCTTCTAATACGACATTATAGTTATTAGATACTCACCGATTGCATTATGACATTTTGAACAAATGTTACTGTTTGTTGTTCACTTGTTGAAATGGTGGGAACTTGAGAAAGAGCCGCACTGTCCTCAATATATACCATTGATGCGGGCAGTTTGAAGCCAGAAACCTCATAGTTTAGAGTTCTACTTGGAGGTAAAACGAAGTCTTCTTGTGAAAGACTTCAATGTTATCATGATGATTCGTTTTTTTAAAACTTATTCTTATTTTTTACACTTATTTGACATACATGACATACAATATTTTTTCCAGTAGTATTGATGTGTTCCTCGATTTGTAACAGTCTAAATCATTGGTAACTCTCATTGCTCTAGAAGAAACGTAGGCGAAAGCCTACGTGAATATTTTTATGCAGCTTCACAGAAGCCATATAGGTCAAGGCGATCATGGCCACTCAATGCTCTATTCATTAATTATTTTTTAATTCAATAATACCATAAATATTAGTAATGTAATTCCTTTATCGAATTTTTTTCCATAATAATTTGTCGCTGTGATAGTTGATCACATCCATTCACAGAAGCGGATACATCTAGAAGAGTTATGACGGATAATCCTTGTGAAGCCTTCATCATCAGATATTACTACTACTAGAATTCATTCATAAAATTGTTAGCCAAACCGATCCTATACTTATTTTATAGTAGCAAAAATATAAAATTACATAAAAGAAGGCCTAGAGGAAGAGAACTACGTTTAGCTCAATCACTGCCCTCATAAAAACTCTAATGTTCACGAAAAAATTTGACTTTACCTCCAATGAGGAGGTCATATACGAATATACGCAGCTTAAGACCAAAGAATATTAGACGAAAACCATTCAGTTATATACGAAATTTTTCGAGGACTCAAATAGGTGAGGTTAATTGGTTGTATAAAATCGAATAAAAAAATGATATCTGCAAAAACAAAATTCATTTGTTTTTTTTTCTGCACACGATGAAACGATCACAAAAACCACTGTGAAAAAATTGGAAAAAACTATGATTTTCCTCATTTTCTTCCACACAACTCCTTATTCAACAGCTAAAATTTCAATGAGGAAATTATTAAAATGACTCATTAGTGAGTAGTTAACTATGATAGGTTATAATGACTTTCTTTGTTCTTATTTCCCTAATGAGTCTGATGCTGAATTTTAAAACTCAGAGCCTTAGGAGGTATTTAAATCCGTATCTACAGAACTCGCTACCGATTGCACTAACAAAGATCCTCGCTCTACCAACACTCAATGCTTCTCTTATTATTCCTAAGTGGGTATATCTCATCAGCACTCATACGTTCACCCTCCACTTGGTGGGCCGGTTTTCTGATCTGGTGAGCGGTAAGTAATCATTTATTCAATTATAAGGATAATGGATTAAGCTATAGCTTCAGTCGTTCCGTGCGGGAAGCCCTACTCTGTTCCTCTATCAATGAACTCATCAAATACGTAGACACCAAAAGTGCTCTAGAAATATTTCTATGATAAAATACTTTCGTAATCGAAAACTACTTTGAACTATCATTTTTGAAAACAACATTGTTGTGCACTATTGATTGCTTCAGTATCTATTAGGCTTAGCAGAAATCAGCATGCGAAATATAGATATTGATTGGTGATAATATTTCTTTCAAAAACAATCAAAATAGTTTTACGACTCTGTATGGTTTTAAATTTATGCAGTTATTATAACGTTACATTCTATTGTCGTTATTTTTGCAATATATAATAATATCATATCAAATCCTCTTAAGAAATGCCTAAGTTACCTCAATGAAGAGTCAAATTGCTTACAGACATAATATTATTAATTAGCCGCCGAAAATTTTGCAAATGCAAAAACATTACTCCGTCTTTCCTCCTCTCCTGCTTGAGTTTCACTATATATCAGAACCATGAAAAGTATTAGTAATACATAACAACAGTTGGTGGTAGTACCTCATCACTTTTATAAGTCAAAGAACTCATTCGAACGCGGCCACAATGCTTCATCTATTATGAAATGAATCTCTCTAACAAGCTTATTAACATATTCACTAAATTTCTTTTCCAGTCTAAAAACCACGTCAATTCTAAGGAGAGGGATTAAAATAGCTTAGGCTGGAACCTCTTATCTAATAATATCAACCTCTTAACCCTTAAATAACGAAAGTATGGTTTTAAGTGCAATGTGATTACTATTACAGTATTCTTCATTGATGACAGCATATATTTAAACTCAACCTTAACCTCAACTCTAAACAATGTATGAGTGTTGATGAACATCTTAATTGTAGTCAGACACTCGTTATCCAGTGACAGTCGCTGAGGATCAGAGTGAAGATAGCGATCAAGGTCGTCGTCGTCTACACACGACGTCTGCGCATTCACGCATTACCATAGCGACATGTCGTTTGAAGAGTTTTTTTCTTCTGGATTCTACTTCATTATTGCATCCATTATTGTATTCTTATTCATATATTTATTGTTGATCGTACTGTATTATAACTCAATAACTCATCTGCTCATTCTACTCATAATTTCCTTACCAAATGCTATCATATGTTGATATTTATTCTTTCATCTCCGTTCATTTTGAGGCTAATAATAACTCATCGTTAGAATATTTTCAGTTTCATATTGATTTCAATTTTTATGTCGCCAGTCATCACAAAGTTTTCTTAATATTAAATTAGTGCAAACATAATTCAAATTTTAAGCTTTGAACTCTGTTATGGAACAATTTTAATGGAATACATTATTGTAATAAGCTAGAAACATTTACGAATACGGTAGGAATTGCTGATCTCGTTACGGTATTATTTCTGACTTTGATAATCCACTATTTTCTGGATGATGATGATGATGATGAGCAGCTAGGGCTTCATAGCTAGGTGTTTTCATATCTTCAGCAATTATTTGTCGAATGAGGGTAATGAGGCTGGAGTTACTCGGACCTATTTCACATAAAGATTTAAATAGTACTCAGATGAAAACACATTTCTTGAAGGCTTCACTTATTCAGCTTTTACAGAAAGATTTATCAAAATTAATGGAATTTTTAAGACATCTCTACCACTTCTTGCCGTAGATATCAATATTTTGAAAAGTTTCTATACCTATCAAACATAATTTTTTCCTCAGTGAAATTTGACTCGACATAGAGATCTGTGTAAAAATAATAAGTTTTGTTGCAGATCAAATGAGTCTCACTTTGATATTGAGGAAAATTTTGCAGAATGTCGTTCGATGTCTCATTCCATTCTTATCAAAAATCGTCATCAACAAATACGTAGTCTTCATATAACAAAAAATGCAGCGATGAGGAAATGTCATGAAGAAAATTTTAACACCTATCAGTTCGTAAGCCATTTATTCCTCAAACGCTTCTAAGCTTTTTCTCTTTCTGATTTGCTACTAGTACGTAACGTAGATCATTTCATTTTGTCATCGCTTCAGGCAACTTTAGCAGTTCTTTCCCTCAAATACTTCTCAAACGTTAATAAAAATGGTAGCTGTGAAACTGTGATGTGAAATTTTTATCTGGGCTACAGCTTTTTGAAGAGATACAGTTTAAAAGTTGATCTATATTGATTGATTGATTTTATTGATTACAGAGAGTTTAGAAACAAAAGAAAAATAACAAACAACCAAGCTAAGAAGTTATTTCACTGCTTCACAGTGCTTAAGAATCAAAGCATCCAGTGATTTTTAGCTGATCAAAATTAGCGTATTGATTTGAGGTTTTTTTATATGGGAGTGAAATTGTTAAGGTAGTGAGCGCCGTCAAAGCTTATTACAATTGAGGTCGTCTCGTTCAATTTTAAAATTATAATAGTAAAAGGCTTTTCAGAAACATTCTCAATGCATCCCTTGAAGACATAAGATTTGTTTGTTTACTATCTACACGAAAAAATAAGTAAATTTTGCAACTTTAAGTAAACAACTGCCTCAAAATGAGATCAAACTATCAGAATGAATAACAAATAACAAAATTAATTATCCATGTTGATAGGTAGACAAATTCTTAAGCTTGATAACATCAAATCACTGCTGTTATCGCCAATTATGTGATATGCCGTAAGCTTAGAGTATATCAAAGAGTTTTGACTCCGTCGTAGACCTCAAACTGAACTATTTCAGCTTCTGAAGAGCTTTTCCTTCCAAACGAACTAAGAAACACCAATGAATTTCACCAAAATTTGCTTAGTTTATTTATTTTATATCAATTTATATATCATTTTATTTTCTCTTTCTTTTTCGTCTTGAAAATTTTTAACTCTTCATGATTCTTTATGAGGTTTTTCCCTCATCTATACCGCTATCGACTTTCGTTTTTATTATCTTGAAATTATTAAACAAGGATCGTCAAAGATCGTTCAGTAAAAGGCGATGTTGTTGTTTTTTTTTCACATATTTGTAAATGATACGGCAATTTTTTTCCCTCATTATTATGAGGACTGTTATGATGAGTCATAATTGACCAACATTTTGTTTATTTTCTTCAATTTTAACCACTTGAGATTTAAGGATAGAGCAGCTGATAAATATATAATGTAAATATAATTGGAACGGCAATGTGCTTTTGAGGATTTTTTAATATTTAAAAACAGTAATAAATTTTTTACTAACCATTCACTCATTTTGACTCATAGCCACAATCGATAAATCCAACGTCATTTTTTACAATTTTATTAGTTTTGGATACTTTTTTTTTTAATACAAGCCTGACCTTATTATGTATTGCACCGTATTTATGAGTTCGTGAAAAACTCAATTGACTCATTTCATCATAGCTTCTACCTCATAATGTGGAGTATGCTTTCATTTCAGTGTACTTACTTCTATATTCCAGCTTTATCCTCATTTCCATATAATGTTAAAACCAATTTTTTTTTAATGTACTTTGTGAAATTTATATTAATGTTGTTTTGAAATGTTTTCTTTTTCAGGTTTTTAATTGCACTATGACAATATTGATTGAAATTCTGCTTCTGCTTTTATTAGCACATGCAATAATTTATCGATCCACTAGAAGCCTTTCTATCAGAATGGAATCGATCTACAACTCAATCAGTCAATCGATAGATCAATAACTTGACTTTTCGTCTTCATAAATATGAAACGCTACACAACCTTATAGAAGATTATTTTTTTTTCTGGCAAATCAAAAATTTGAGTAGCTCCAAATAAGCTGACCAGTACAGAATAATTTATCGATTTTTTTCACACCTATGGCTTTTTTAATATTTCAAATCGATACGATAAAGCTATTTTTTAGTTGCAACATCACAAAGTGTTTTTTTTCTTTCATTATTATTCCTAAAAGAATAAAATTGTGCAATATTTCAAAACTTTCTGCTTTACGAATTTTTTCTCTTGTTCAATTCGTTTCCATGTCAGCTTGATTGTTGTGGCAATGACACCGAGAAGCTATGAGTTATTTAACTCATTCTAAAATCCGATAGCTTACTAATTGATAACTCTTGGCGTTGATCAATTCCTTGCGGCAGGATGCGCCGACGTATTCATATTCAACGGGCTGATGGCGGGCTTGGTAGTCCTGTAGGGCGCCCGCGAACTGATTGGGCTGGCCTGGTACCGCGGCACCTCCACCACTGAGCCACTCCGCCCCCAATATAACTTACCAGTAGGAGGTAATGGAATTTGTTAAGTAGGGTACGGTTCCATTGTGTTTTCCGTTGTATCAGAAAGTTGTTCACCTGAACGAAATTACGATGACGACAACGTGAGTCGATAAAAAACACGGTAGATGGAGTTAGTTGAGTCTCATTGTCTGATATTTCGTCAATATTACTACCTCAATTAGATATATTTCATCAATTAATCACTATAATGCTTATGAGTCAACCTCATTTTTGTTCAAAACCTCACATTTTCTCATTATACTATCGAATCACATTTTTTTGTCCTTTTATGAATGGATGTTGGCGCCGTCCATCACATCACAATGACTCCTCCGTGTTCGTTGTCAATCAATTCTTTTAAGGGTAATGATTTTTCGTTCCAATGTCAATGCGTTTTTATTTTCTCAATTCTTCATAAAGCAATGCTTCAACCAATATTTTGAAGCTGGACCGAATTATTAAATAAGTTATATACCTTCCATAATTTCTATTGCTTCAATGCAACGCTATGCTCTTATCTAATACCTAATTAGTCTGTGACTCATAATTTTGAGGAGGAGAGAAACCTTATTCAACATAGTTAAAATGTTAACATATGTACAAAGTTTTTATTAAAAATGAGCAGTTAAATTATTGTGTATTATTGAAATGTAAAAATTTGAAAGTGTGTTGATTGATTAAAAAACCTCCGATGACGTCATCAACGTTTGTTCGTTATTGATTTTTTCGTTTTTTTATTTTTAACTTTCAAATATGTGATTAGTGACTGAGCAATCAGAATGAAGCTTCTATCTTTCGAATAATGCTGGTCGACAGATCAACTATGCAAGAATTATACACTCTATGGATTTGCCATCAGAAGAACCTACGAGAAAATGACAGTCAACCTCATTAGAAGTTAGGATGAAAGCGAAAATTATATGCATATATGAATATGCAACAGGATGAAGCTTAGGTAAACATTCATTTCAGTTTTCTAGCTTTTATAATGTTACTGATAAACATGTTACTAACATATCAGAAGCTTATTAGCATATCAAAAAATTGTAGACTAAACATCATTAGACACTTTTAGCTCATCATCAAGCTTTCAGAAGAGTGTCTCCTACCTCTCTGAGTCTAACTCATTGAAAGTTTTTGCTTTCTCTCGTGTTTTGCCTTGATCGCTTTCATTAAATCATGCATAGCATTCATTAGAAAGAAAAAAGAACATTTTTGTTTTCCATTAAAATGGAAAATTAGAATGTAATTGATTCGCATAACCGCTGCCTTTCCTCAATGTCAGTCCTCATCATTTCCATCCTTCTTAGTAAATTACTTAGTGATTTTTAACTCATTGCGATCGTAAACTACCATAACATTTGCTTAGTGTTATATTTTGTACATAATAAATATAAAATCAAAATAAACCTCATTTGACTTAGGTGTTTTTGAGGTTCACCATAAATGTGGCTCTGATAGAAATACTAAGATCAAAATGATCGAACAACATATTTAGAGCAATTTTTCAAGATCACTCGTAGGCAGTTGTATATTACATATCCTGTAAGATGAGTTTAATATCTATTTGAGGTCTCTTAAATATTCAAAAGTTAGGGAGGTATTAAGAGAGGAATGGTACCTCATATGTAAAAGGAAAACATTTCCCTACACTTTGCTACATCCAATTAACGAAATACAAACTAACATAAAAATGTGTCTAGATATATTTTGTTGCAAAATATTTGCTATTCGATATCGTTCTCTATAGAGGTCGGTGACGCAGTGGTGGATGTGCTACAGTAACACTTACGGCCAAATCAGTTCGTGGCCGCCCCCAGGCCTACCATGTCCGCCATCTATCAGGGGTCGATAAATTTGTGATAGAGAATCTGGGTAATACAACTAGCACTGACTTGGTGAAAACTTGTCAACTCAAGTTACTGTATGGATCAGACTCGCATTCAACCACCTCTCCACGACATCACGTTGAACACGAAAGCGTTGGCGCATCCCTCCACGAGGGATTGATTAACTCGAGAGCATATCTTACCATGAGTATTTCATTGATAAGGTATAAGGTGATAAGCTTAGTGATCCAGCCACTCCATATGAAGGAAACTATTCAAGCATTGTGTTCTGAACAATCCATACAGATTTTGCAAAATATTCGCAACCGTATCATTTTCATTTTTTTCTATTTTAAGCGCATTGAAACACAAAAATTTTTATTGAAAAGTGTTATAATTGGATTTTTTGCTTTCTTTATACCGTATTATGTCATAATTTAGTAATGATAATAATAATAATAATAATAATAATAATAATAATAATAAT
>KN716914.1:0-15095 GCA_000816705.1 Dictyocaulus viviparus | reverse complement strand
GTAATGCTGCCGTTCTTACCTAAATATCTTCGAGATCATACAACAAGACCACGGAAGGATGATGAGTTTCGATGATGAGGATGATGAGGATTGTGGGCAGCCAAGAACGAACATCTATACAGATATAAATACCTGGAAACATACAGATGATGTTAATTACAGTAATGTATCTGTTGTCGTTTTTCCTAATCAATTAGTATGACAAAATAGTCGGGAATGCAACAATATGAACGAGTCAATAGGTAGAAGCATACCGAAAGTGTTCAAATTGGTAGCTAAACGTCATTATGACGTTTCTCATAATCATCTCTCTGACGTCATCAAAATAGTAGCCGAGTTGTTGTTTTTTTTTATTTTGTTTTGGTTTGATTTCGTTCCTTTTTAGCATGTTCTGGCACACGAAGTTGGGCAAGGATCACTCTGTCGTAATTGTGACTGCACCGGTCTTGACCTCCATTTTTGGCGGTGAGCCAGCTTCTCTTAAATAGGTCTTTTTACAGTTTTTTTCTAAATAAATTTTACTCTTCAATCGAGATTCTGTAGGAATAACTGATGCAGAAGCCTACAAGCTTTAAGTTGTAATAAGTGTGTTAGATATTTCCGTTGCTGAAGAGTTATTCATTTTTGAAAGGAAATGGTAGTTTGTATCCTCAAAGAGTATCTGAGTGCTGCTACTTGTGACATTGACGTGACGACGCACTTCAATGATGTATAATGAAAAGAGTGTTGAGGTTCTTGACGATATTGTTGTAAAATGAGGATAATATTTGAATTGTTAAACACTTGACGAGTTAAATTTGATGTGGCAAAAAATGAAGAAAATCTAACAATTTGTCATAATGATCATTTCTATGATTGATTTTTGACTTCAAAACGATTTATTCTTTAAGGAAAGGAGAAATTTGACTCATTTCAGTGTCATTCTATTTCCTATTGAATAATCTTTTTGGTTGAGGTAATCCTAGCTTCGACTTAAATATAAGCAGACCTTTTTTTAGTAATTCTCATAATATTATCAGTATTACTTTTATTCATCAATTGTTTCATAATTACATTGGCTCAGGTTTGGTAGACGTGAGTTTTATCCCATACTTGAGTGATTCTACCTCAAACTTGGATTACGAAGCTGTTATTAAATACAGAAGAAGAGCAGAATAAATCAGAGGAAATATGTAGAGTTGTATGAACGACAAGGTGAAGCGTCGGTGGGAAAAGAGAGTTATGTATGAAGGGAGATTGGAGTAAAGGAGTTTTCTCTTGAGAAGATGTGTAGAGAGAAATAGGTGCAGAAGTGTGAATGAGGCAAGTTGGAAGGAAAGCTAGAAAGTTCATATTCATGTAGCGAGTCTAAAGAATAATCACAGGAAGAGCGTAACAGCAATCAGATAAAAAAAAATTCAATTTGTTCCTATTTTGAAATTGATGAACGACTTGCTATCAGAATTCGTTTTGTGACTCACTACCTCAACAACGTACAAAAAATCTGACTACGAAAATTATCTATTCCTTTTAGATTGCTCTTGTTCTTTGTATAAATATTTTTCCTTTATGCCATGTATATAGAAAAAAATATTATCATAAGAGGTAGAATGATTAATAGATTTTGACAATCCTCAACAAAGCTTATATGTGTGAGGATTGTAAGGTCGATAGGGTAAGCGAACCGTCATAATCGTTGCATTGTTCAGTGCACTCTAAGCGACACTTTATCCTTAAATATTTTTGTAAGCTTGGTAGATTAATCGATTTCTTGATGCCGTCGTTAGTGTTAAACGTTCAGAAAATTGTGCAAGAATTGCGGTTGTCGCATGGATGAACATGATGTTCAACTTCCGAATCAATGCGATCATGGACAAATTATTATCGGTAAGGGTTTGGTTCTTCATTGAATGTTCTGCTACGAAGTGTATAACATTTATCAGACCTCTTGTCTTTTTTTTTCCTGATTTTTTTTTCTTCAGCAACTCCGAAAAGAGTTTCATTTTGTGGATGTTTTTTTTTTCAAGGACGACTATTTCATTCGAAAAAACGTTTTTGAAACAAAGCTTCTGAATCATTGAAATGTCGACCGATTGGCGAACAACCGTCGTCGCTGAACAGTTCGACGTCATCTGATGTGTCGCAAAAGATTGGCATATATCGAGATACCTCATTCGCTGAGGTAAGTTTAAAGATAACAATAGAGATTGAAGAAGAGACTCAGAACTTTTCAAAAGAGGAAAGTCGATAGAGCAAGAATGGAGTGGTAGAATTTTTTAACACTTGTTCTCTACAAGGGTCACTTTTATAGAAATTTTCTGCCCTCTTGACAAACATTTTTTGGAAAAAAAAACTCTGTTGTTGTTTTTTTCGACCTCACTGTCCTTCTTTTTTTTTCTTGGAGCTTTCTGAAAGCTTTTTGTGAGAGGTCAAATACATGTTTTTTTTGTCTTTGTTGATCTGTTTATGATTTTCCGATTTTGTAGAAGAGTTAAAGCCGGCTAAGTCTTGAGTCAGAGCTTAAACCTCATAAGGAATGACAGGAATTCTATTTCCATGCATCAATCGAAATCGTTGAAAATTTTTGCTAACGTGATAAGACATTTTCTACATGAAAATGTCACTTAAAGACAAAAATGATTAATAAAGGAGTCATTGTCGAAAGCGAGCAATTTTTCGAACAGTTTTCTTTTTTATAGGTATCACTTTCATTGAAAGCTATTTGCCTCATTCCAGTTCTTTTCAACTACCTCATCGTGTTTTTTACAACCTCATTATTTAGTGAGGAAAGTAACACTACCAGACACTAGCCTCATATTTAAATCTTACTGTAAGACAAGAAAAATCCATCTAATAATGCCTATTTCACTAGATATTCCATTTATATCAAAATTATTTCATCGCTCATCAAAGGTAAGTAAAGTGAAAATCTTTTTCTAAAGTAATTTTAGTTATACCCTTTAATAATTATGTATTTATTTTTTCTAACACCTAAAATAGGTCATGATGGATTAATATTCGCATAAATTATATCCTCACGATGCTGAGTCAATCAAAAAACTCAAACTCTACAAGTCGGATGAGGAATTTTTTGTACTACACATTGTCGTATTCAGTGTAATCCTCCCTGAGGCTCTAAGTTTTTGTTATTAACTAAACATTATAGAGATATAAATTTTGTTGAACATTTAGTTGTTTTTTTTTGGTTACCCAAATATTTACTGTTGAGAAATCAATGTGTTATGTAAATAATTCATAAACATAACATCTTAAACTGAACACGAGATTATTTAATACAAAAAAAATAAACAATTGGTAAATAATATAAATTTAGAATAAATTGCATCGTACCTCACTTTTAAGAGGTTTTCATTTAGCTCATCCCTCATCATCGATCGTATGATTCAATTTGAATAACTCAATGTTGTTCAAATTTTAAACCTATGTAGTTTATTTTGTGAATGTCACTTTTCCTCAGTATTTAGGAATTGACCTCATACTTGAAAAGTATAAAAATCAATAAACGATTAAATAACCAGGAAAATCCTGGCAAAAACTCAATGAGAAAGCAAATTTGACTGATGAGTCTTACGAATTCTTACGAATCTCATCGGTTTTCCAATCGATCGATAATTGATTAGCTAAGTTGATAATAAATAGAATTTACAAATGGTACGATATTTATAAAATACGACAATAACGATTCTATTTTGAGGATCGTACAATTCCGACGGCTGCATACAATTTTAAACTCGAAAGTAATAAAGACAAGGTAAGATACAATTCACTCAAATTTATTCAAAGCTATATAGAACTCATTTTGAAAGGTATCACTTTCATGCTTCCTCTTTTACATTAGTCTTCCCGAGGAGTGACACCATATCCGGTTTGCCTCAATGCTAATCATTCGTTTCACTAGTGCTCTTAAAAATTTTTTTAAGCTTTACTGTATGCTGCTGACAATTTTCCAACATTTGAGATATATAGATAGATATATAACTTTATTCCTAATTATTTAGGTTATTAAGTTTATACATGGTCCCTACAATAATTGAAGTTTGACCGATCATTATTAAGCTTGCGTTTTTCCTCGTCCTATATGATGCTTGAAGCCATTCGTTATCAGACCTCTTTTGAGTGATAATGAGGTGCTTCTCATTAGTATACTAATCGTCCACTACAAAACTGTGTTAAATTACCTAAAGAAAATTATTATTTTCAAGCATCCTTACGATGATGACCTAATAACTACAAAGCTAGCTATTACGCTGGTGCAAAAATAATTGCGGTATTAGTGGGCTTAGGGAGGGCAAAAAACGCAGGAACTTTTTAGAAAGACTGTAACATTGCTGGGCTTCAACGTATTAAATTTTATACATTCAAAAAACACTTCCGCCATTTTTCTTTGTATTGCGATTTTATGTAAAAACTAATGACAAATATCTAGACGACTACTGAATACAGTTGGGTACCGGTACCGGACAAATCGCTTGTTGAACGTTACATGAGAGCGCTTCCGGTAGAAGAACGACCTATTGTCGGTTCTGTTGGCGAGCAGAATCGAAAATCACGACTTCAGTTTCAGGTATGCCTATACATCATTCATTCATTAGTACTGAATTGTAGTGGTTGTCTCGAGAAGTTCTTCTCTACTATTCTCTAATGTCATCGATTTTACCTCTTCATACTACGCAACCTCAACCTCCTAACAAGTTAATTTGAATAGCTAAGCGGTTGTGATTTCTTTAGTGGAAGACTTTATTGATTTGTTATTTGAAAGCCAAAAATTTATGTCTCTTTATTAACAAAAAAGCAGTTCTGTTGAGGCGTAAAAATCAGATTCATAAGATTTGTCACGTTGTAATTCTGAGAATCAAACAGAACTTGTAACAGAAAATTAACATAAGGACATTTTTTTTCTTACGGCTAAATTCTAAAACGTGAAACGCTTGTTGTCAACTTGAGCGACAACGGAGGATTAATTTTTTTTTGAGGTTTCTTAAAATTGGCAATTATTAAGCTTCATATGAGATGATTAAATTTCTTAAATAGTACTGTAGCTGTACTTTAGTTGCCACTCTACGATTGCAATGTTGAGGACGCGAGGTTTGCCGATGATAAGGATAAGGAGGTTCTGCGTCGATTTGTCGAGAATGTCCGCAAACATGTACGATATTATTTTTAACTTACGCAAATATCTCTGGGTGTTTATGAGCTGAAGCTTGTGTCTACCTTATTTCCTATCACCTATGATAGCTTAAAGTGGTTTCATACTGATATTTACCTTATTGAGTGTGTCGATACACTCAGAACCTCAGGCGTGACTCCAGCTTGTATCAAGTTGATATAGAATCTAGCAAGTAATATACGGATTATGTCGCATATTATCAGCTTAACTGAGCAGAATGCTGGTGTTGACTCGTCAGATAGTACCTCTTAAGAGGAGAGTGCAAGTAACATATCATTAGTACAAAGTGGTAAATAAGAAAATAATAGTAATTTTTGCCAATATGTGGTGAAGAACTCAGATGTGTTTTAAAATATGCTAGCTGAAGTAACTCATAAGTGTTGGAGTTTTGTGACTCAATTACCTACCTGACTCAGACATTAATATGTAGTTGTTAAGTTTCAGTGCTGTTTGCTTATTAACATCTGTTCTAGACAAAGAACTCACTGCTCCATTCCTACTAAACTCACGTCGCTTTCCTATGGTATTTAACAGTGTGACACATGAGCATTTTCTGCAAACTTTGTTTATATTAGCTTCGTAATTTTTTCTTATTTTTCTATGATATTATATCGTCCATAGTTGTGCTGAAATAGCCGCAAAACTCGGAACCGCAACATTCGCCATGCCATTCGGACAAATTTCGAGCAATCAACGACTACCCTGACGGAGGGAGCTCAACGCCATCCCTTTGTGGCACCTGATTAACGTTTTAAAATTTATGACGCCATCAGGTCGAGACAAGCAAAACCAGGCTGCTAATGGGCATGCGTCTTCATAATATACATCAAAAATTTTCGTTGCATATCGCGAGCCTAAGCCAAAGCCTAATACCGACAACATATGCACTCACTACATCATATTCGAGGCCTGGTTCTTCTACAACCACCTCTCAACTGTGAAATTTCACAGCCAACTACAGGGCAAATATAGCGAATCACTATAGAGTAACAGTACAGTTATGGGACGTACTGCAGTGGTGGCAAGTGAAACAGTGGTTTTTCGCAAGCCAACCCCTACAAGGTAGGTGAATTTTACTGGCTTTCTGTAAATTTGGGACATCACCGACGATACCGAAACTTAAGCGGTAGTTAGGTTCGAAGGACTTTTAGTCATTTTCTACAAGTAGGCGAAACAATTAGAGCAATTACCAGTACATAATAAATAATAAATAACTATCAATCGATATGACACATAGACAAAAATATAAATAGACATGGAACGAACGATTTCTCATGCTCAATAAAGAGTAAGAATAAAGCAGTCAACAAAAACAAATAAAAATAAGTAAAAGCAATTGAGTAAGTATGAAAATGAAGAAACAAAGATACAATAAAGTATTATATTATAAATATAAATTATAAGGCTTACGCTCAGGCATATTAGGTTTAGACTTAGTCTATCAAACTAACACTGTTTTGGTGAAGAGTGGTCAATAAAAAGTTACCGAATAGACATGGCTCGCATCCAACCCCCTCCACGATATCACGCTGAATTGGAATGCGTAGGCGTATCCCCCATAAGGAATCGATCGACAGTCAAAGCTCATCTTATCTCTCCTTATATTATTTATAATATACTTATTTATCGCAGCTAACGTATTAGGTTTAAGTTTGAGAGTAGTAGTATTATCTTTCATTGATGCTGAGTTTGCCTTTCCCATGATTAGGTTGGTATGACTGCAAAGTATTTACACCAGAAACGCACATATCCATAGTGCTTCTCTTGGTCTCGAAAGAAAAAATGACAGTCGTAGTTGTTTCGTGTTGTTCGATGATCCGATGAGGTATAAGGTTTTAACACGTATCATTGAGCCTCTAAAACTCGTTTGTGTTTCTGAAATTGCTCTTATATCGCTCTTTATGCTTCTTCAATATTGTCGTATAGCCTCTGTAATCCGATCTCCAATAGTTTACTGAGAATTGTTTTACTTGTTGTTCTCCTCTTTTAATTAGAGTAGTATTAGCCACTCCATAGAGTTGTTTATGATTGCATGTGCTCATTCTGAATATTTTGGTCTTAATATAGGTAAATATGCTGTGAGGCCGCAAAAATTGAAGCCTTAGACGGTACTCGGATCCGCACCTACAGATATACGGTCTACCGTGCTAATCCATTACACTACTAAGGCTCTTGCTCTGCGAAATAAAATAAAATACGAACATGCCTCAAGTTTCGGGTTATCCCGCAGTTATCAGCTTAACTGGATGCAATGCCGATATCGGCTCACCAGATCGTACCTGTTAGAGGGCGAGTGCTGATAATGGTACCCACTTACTATAAGTGAAGCACTGACTGTGGCAGAGCAATGGTCTCGGTAGTGTAATGGATCAGCACGGCAGACTGGATATTTGTAAATGCGGGTTCCAGTACCACCTCAGGTCCTGAGTTTTGCGGCCATCTCAGCACAACTTCGGACTATATCTGCTTCTTTCTAACGACAAAGTAAACTTGAGCGTTGTTTGGATGATTTATTGAGTAATGCACCCAATAATAAATAGTGCGTAAATGATCTTGACTATACAAAATACTGAATAGCCTGAGGGAAAACAATTTGAACAGATTGAAGTTCATGCAGTTTACATCTACCTCTAGGAAATCTTTGACTCAATAATACTCAAGAAATGTGTTAACTGAAGCGATTTGTTGATTATTTTAGGTAATTGGTGTAGGTCAGGTGAAGGAAATAACAAAGGAATTTGCAAGATTGAATACAAATGAGGTTAATGATATCCGTAACGACATTACCGGAACAGTATCGAAATCTGTGGTCAGTTTGATGAACGTGGTTTTTGATTCGTCATTTTGAACTTGACCCTTGATATTTCTGGCTCTTTCTAAGTGGTAAGGAGTTCGGAGGAAAAGAGGCCCTTATTCCTCTTATCACATGTATTTAGTTTCTTACGTTTTTAAAATTCTTATCTACTATTGGAATGTTTTATAACATTACTGAACAACATCATCGTTTTGTAGAAGTGCAAGTCGTGTACAACAGAGATTCCAGTTGGTGATGTCGGCATACAAACAGATCATGGCTCAAAAAATGCAAGTTTCTTATCATTGGATCATCAATGAGTTATTAAAAATAAACACATACTTTACTCAGCTTTACAAGAGTGTTTGACCTCATCAAAAAACTAACAGCTAATTTTTAAGGAAATCTGGCATCCGAATTGTTTTCGATGCGCTCATTGTGAACAACTTCTGGTCGATATGTTATATTTTCATTTTCAAGGTAAAAATTTTACTACAAAAATATAAATATAACTAAATAAAATTAGATTGTAACTTTTTCTAATTAAATACTATATTGCCTACAAATTTTATTTGAAACTTATCGGTTAGTCGGTAAGCACAACAGACCTGACATTTGTAGGTGAGGATTTGAGTCTCAAATGAGGTTACAAGTTTTGAGACCAGCTCACCAACATTACGAATAAAAAGTGCTAAGACACATTTGATCCTTAGCGTTTACATTTAGGTAAATATTACTGTGGGCGGCACTTCGCCGACTTACAGTATCCGAGATGTGCGGGCTGTGATGAGGTAACAACATGCTTAATTAGACGTAAAAAAATTCTATGCTAATTTCAAGAGTACACAAGGCTTTTAAGGAGTGAAAAAATGCGGCATAATATTAGGTGTACATTTGATATAAATTGATTTTCTATTGTAAGTATGAATCTAGTGAAAATTCAAGGTCTGAAGCATAAGTTCGAAGGGAAAACATTGTAGTTGAAGCTCAAATGAGTTATATGAATGTTTGAAAAATTCGCTCCAACTTAAAAACTGCCGATTAAAACGTTCTATCAAAATGAAAACATCGTTGATCTTCTTGAGGTTATTCAAATGGGAACATATTGTGACTATGTAGATCTTTGACTCTCTTTCGTTCCCTCACTTTATATAATATATTGATCGTTGATGATATAAGGGTGCCGAAATCAGACGGAAAATGCGTAGAGCAAAAAACATACTGATACTGACAATGATGAAAAAGTACATTATATTTATTGGATGAAAAAAATCCAATTACGGACCCACATAATCTGGATGATCTCAACGTAACAACTCCAAACACTATGAGCCATTATGACCTCTTCTTGAGCAAATCTATTCGGAACCTATCTCAGGATTTCGCTACGGACTTCATCATCATCTCTGAACAATGAACAGGTATCAGGAAGTATCCATGAGGTATCTAGCTCTATGAGGAGGTGTCCAAGATATACCTCGTTATGAAAACTCCGTCGTCGTCTATAACAGAAAATATAATTAGGAACATATAGGAATTACTGAAAACGATCACAAATGCGATCAAATCTATGATGGAAATCGATGCCACATGAAATGATCGGAACTGATGTTCGCTTAAGAATGATGGAGTTATTGAGTTATTCATGAAAATACCTCAGTAATATTTTAATAGAATCTCAAAATTTTACTCCCTTGGCAATCAATTTATCATTTTTGTGTGATTAAGCGTTTTTTTCATTTTTAAATGATTTTAATTTTTCTCATTTCCATCTTTTAAGCTTCTTCTCACATGCCCGGAAACGATAATTTCCTTCGCACTTTCATTAAGTGATTTTAACGACAGGAAGGAAAAAAAAACATACTTTCTTTAATCTCTAATCTCTAAGAGTTAACGTTTTTTAGGTCATTTTTTTTCGCGTCAACACAATGAAAAGTGATTTTGAAAGGTGGAATAAAATGATGTAGAGGAGGATTAGAACTCACTAGATATAGCATATATCGAGTGAATCCTCGCTTGTTGTCAATTCATCTTCATTTACAAGTATGGAAATGATCAAGTGTGATTTGATGTGGATTCCGTCATCTATGAATCAGATGCAGATTCGAATGCCTCCTGAGGCTCTGAATTTTGTGGTGAACTCAAAAACTTGGAATATCAAGATGAACACCTCAATTGAATAGTGTTTAACGACATTATCATTCTTTATTACCACCGAAGAAATGCTTGATGCCATTGAACTGGCACTTCAGTGAAACATCATGATAGCTTGATTTGTCTTAGACGAGAAGCTTCTCATCATAACCTCACGGAGGAATTGTAATCTAATCACTGAACTTCTCATTAACTAACCTATAAGCGGGAATTATGATGAATATGAAATAAATAATACTACCGATACATCTGACAACCATAAAACTCAGTTCATTTTTGTGTTTGAGTTAAAAATCCTCATAATTTCTCGTATGTTTAGTTGATTTTCGCTCGTGAATACACATTTGCTGAGGAAAAATCATGGCATTTTGATCATTTTGCGTGTTTCAAATGTGATTTTCGTCTTGGTGGACATCGTTATATGACAAAAAATGATCAACCCCATTGTATCGACTGTTATATGAAATATTTTGCTAAGGTAAGCGATTGGATTACGGTAGACAAATCATCTTTTTCAGATGATACGGTAGGTCGACAGTGATATACTGTTGTTTCCTTTCTAATGTTTATTGACCATATATACATATTTGTATAAATTAGCCATAAACAAATGAGGTAATCGTAATGATAAGGTGATCATAGAACTCGTCTTTTCTAAATGATACGGTAAGTCAGCAGTGATCTACCGTTGTTTTTTTTTTAATGTTTATTAATTATATATGCATATTTGTATAAATTATCCATAAACAAATGAGGTAATTATGATTAAAATATGATTCTGTAAGTATACAAAAATCGAAAAGCCGCTTGTTTTTTATGTTTAAGCTTCTGAAAATTCTCATAAAAAACCGTATTTAAGAAATAATTTTATAAACTTTAGAAAAACAGGATACAGTATTCATTTAATATTGTTTAAAGGAAAATATTTCTAGCTACGATAGCTTCATAATCAAATAGTTTATATATCTTGAAAGCTTTTCAAACACTTACACCCGTACCTCATATGAGAGTTATAAGAGTCTGAATGAGTTCCGTAGATTATTTATTTTTTTAAGAGTTGTAATACATGTGGTCATAAAATTGGAGCTGATGAGAAACGTCTCAACTATCAGGAATATCACTGGCATGCGAAAAAAGAATGCTTTCAGTTAGTTTAATATCATTTTTATTTTGTAAAAGCTAAAAAAAAACTACTTGATAATGATCAGATCAGTCCACATTGTAATTCTAAAACTACTAAATTTGTTTCTTGGTATGACGTTCATTCAAAATCTACAGTATCCTTCAAATGCTGTATGATTGATTTTTCGTGCTACAGTTTTGATCTACAGTTTCCTCGTTAACATTCAATCATAAGTGCGTATCAATAAGTTACCGATTGAATCCCTCATGGAAACTGAATTATTTAACGCCTTTAGTTCTATGCTATTTGTTTGTCAATAAATTTTCTTATTGTTATCATTTTTTCTAATCTTTTGCCTCGTTTCATACCTCATCCGTGGCTTTTTCAAATTCAGTGAGCTTTCTTATTTTCTTTGAAACAATCAAGTCGAAAAATTTTGTACAACTAATTAAATTCGCAAATGTTATGTGACGCAAAAGGCTTCTTAAAATAAATTTATTTTTTCGTTTACTAAACGATTTTTTATTGATCGTTTATTGATTTTTTTTTTCAGTTGTCGTCAATGTAATATGGATTTAATCGGAAAGAAATTCATATTCAAAGATCATAATCTTTTTTGTTCATCTCAATGTAAAATCGACTACCGTAACAGTTTATAGTAGAGCTTTAAAGTGTAGAGTTATTTTTTCCTCGCTATATGCCATTATCGATCGTTTTTTCATTAGCAGTATCGATTAGATAATTGATCTATTGCTAATGCTGAATAATTTTATCGATTTTTGCAAGAGAATTTTTTCTATTTTTTGTATGTGATATGTTTATTTTTATGTTTATATTTTTCTATGTATTCGCATTTCTACATTTAATTAAAAATTTTCGTTTTATTATTAGTTTTTTTTTCTACTAATTGCGGGATTGTATAAATTTAAATGTGATGCCGATTGCTTTATGTTGTAATTGAAAATAAACAAATTTTATTCAATGTTATTTACCGTTGATAAAAAATGAGTTAAAAGTTTTATTTTGTTTATGGACGATTTATATTGAGGAAAAAAACGATATGAATACGGTAAAGTGAGATCCACAACGTCGAACTCGTTAAATTCAAAATGTGCTTTGAATTGGTTTTCCGATATCTCATTTACATCCGTGCAAAAATCCGTAATCACGACCCGAACAATATTGACGTGAGAAAAAAATACGGTACCTACAGTATATCGTGTCGAAAAAACAACGGCATACTATTAAATATCGGAAAAATACAAAAAAACACAGCGAGATCTTTTCTATTGTAATAATTAGCACATTACAAAATATATATACGATCCATTGATTAGTTATTATTGATTAGGAAAAAAACTATGTGAGTGGTTATTTTGAATTTTATTAGAGATCCGTTGAGAGATGATGTCATTTCGAATGAGTGCATTCTAAAATAATTTCCTGAATGATGTTAGTTGTAGATGACCTCAGAAAAAAAAACCCAGCTACAGTTGACAACAGTAGAGGCAGCGAAAACACGAAGTGCTTTTCCAGAAAAGCTGACCGTTAGGAATTCGTCACTCCATAGGACATTTTCAAACCGGTTCAATTATCATTACAATAGAGATTTCGCAAAAAACTATTCTCACACGTGACGTTCAGATCAATCAGTTTGCGTCTTCCTCACAATTCCTTCGTGCCTCATCTAAGAATCCTGAAATTGATAGAAAACTTTCATTGAGATCACAAATTTTGAGCTGTCATCTTATTTAGCAGATATCTATGGTCGTTTAAAGCCTATACTGAATGTTCTATTACAAAATTATAGTGCTTCTAAAGAGTAAAATCATCTCACCTCGCTTCATTTCCCTTATTATAACACTCATCAGTTTATTCCAACCAATAGCGGCATTTTTGGTTTTCCCAGGACTTCCATGTCGGATCGAATCGAGGTTATTCGACTGAAATCAGTTCGTAATTTCATTTTATTTTGCAATGATATTATAATGTCCATAGTTGTGCTGAGATGGCCGCAAAACTCGGAACCTCAGGCGGAACTCGAACCCGCACTTACAGATATCCGGTCTGCTGTGCTAATCCATTACACTATCGAAGCCCTTGCTCTGCGACCACCCGATGCTTTACTTATAGTAAGTGGGTACCATTATCAACACTCGCCCGCCAACGGGTACGATCTGGTGAGCCGATATCGGCATTACATTCGGAAAAATGTAGCTGATTTTTTCGGTTACGACAATACCAGTGATATTTGTTAAACTTAGCGTACTACTTACCTGCTCATATGTTACGTGACGCGTTGCTTGCTTATTGATTATTTTCGCGCTTTGATCAATACGTATGTTTTGCGCTGGCTTATTATACGCCGTATCCTTAAAATATCACTAATCATCAGTATAACATTATTGCGGATAGTTATTGATTTTTATTTAACTTTCAATGTATAATAGAATTTCAGTGTGATTTAGCGATGAATATTTTCACGACTAATCGAAATAGAACACTACCTCAACTTTCTCAACCTCTTTGAGTGAACCGTTAAACATCGTTGACTTCTTCTGAGCGGATAGTACTTGATCGATAGTGACTTTTTTGAACACTAACCAGTTATCAGCACCAAAATTCACGCCACTTAATCAAGTAAAATTAGTCATTATATTTCTAATAAAAGGTTTTCGAGTACATATTCTCATTTGCCTCAACTAAGGCTGAGGATAAGGCTATTTTATATCACTCGATAGAGCAAACCGATGATAATGGATTTGTCCTATTCTGTACGACATATGATGAATAGACGAATCTGGGAAGAAACCTAACGATGAAACAATGGTGTCCAAGAAATTTTGAATTCGTCGTGCCTATAATCGATTTTATTAGACTCATTTCTGAGGCAGTGAACTGAAAGTTTTCAATTGTTCCACTCTTTCTTTGAAGGAGAATTCCATTGATACTATTTTTAATTATCGACAGTCTTTCAAAATATTGTTCATCCTACTCTGCTGAAAAAATGAGGTCCAAAGTTTTCCATTAAAAGCGTGAGGTTCTATAAGTATCTGAACTAAAATTGGTACTAAAAATTTGATGGCCCATTTTACTATGCGAGATCTTTCAGCGGATTCACGAGGACTTGTTGGAATCGGTAAGCAATGGAGCAGTGAATTGATAATGATTTGGTCCAAAAACGTACTCTATTAGTAGCCTGGAAACAGCAAATCATCCTCAATCAATTAATGGACCCTTAAAGTGTGAAAGTTTGACGAGGGATGAGGGGAATTATCTTTTGTGACATCTTCGTTTTCTTTGAGGAATTTTGAATAATATTAACAAAACAATAGTCGAAATATTTTCATAATTCATTTTTATGTCTTTCTATGTCTCTCTCTTCATACTTAATCTTTTTTTTTCTGTTTTCTTCTTCCTCTTTTCTTTTCTTTTCCCGATTTTTTCAAGAACCAAACGCATCGGTTTTTTTTCTTCACTCAGACTCTTACATTAAATTTGCTACTACGAAATTTCTTTTTAAAGTTTACGCATTGTACTTTCGTCGGAAATGTCTTCTATGCAATATGCAATAGTTGAGGACTAAGTGAGGGAAACTACGCCCAGCAATATGCAAATGTTCTGTGGATCGCTAGCGTTTGCTACAAAAACGAAGATATTTGATTCATATATAGAAAAGCATATTGAGCTTAAAAATGAAGCACAATTAATGGATATTTAGTCAGAAAGTACTGAGGATCGAGGTAAATTTTCAGCCGCTGACGTCATTTGGAGTATTTTATGAAGTTTGATCGAGGAAAACTGTATAAGAACAGAGCAATTATAAGTAAAAATTTTCGAAAAAAAGAAAATAACAA
>KN716913.1:0-15076 GCA_000816705.1 Dictyocaulus viviparus | reverse complement strand
GTAAGTGAATGGATCCACTAGAGATCAAAGCACTGCAGGAAACACCAACTGATGGTCTGACTTCTTAACCACGGCTCTAGAAAGGGATTATGATGTTCAACGGACTACCCTCGCGCGCGGTAGGGAGAAATGGAAGTTTTACTGGTGTCCGCTCGACTTAGCCGATGTTTAACGGGAATCCAGATAATCCAGGTAATAGGAAATGTTATTCACACGTGGGTGAAGATTGTTATTAGACGAAAAGTTAATCTACCTTACGCTAATCTAAGGCAAATTGAATTGTGCATACCACCAATTTCACTCTGGATCGGTTTTCTCGAAATTTGACGATCACGCACAATCACTACACTGACTTCTGACGCATCACATCCAGTAATGTCACATCCGATCCAGTGATGATGCCATTTTGTTGACATGATTCTGTTTCTCCCAATTAATTGTTACTTCATAAATTTTTGAAGCTGTATATAATAGTTTTTCTTTTATCCAGCTTTTTTATTTCATAACCAGGTAAATACCAAAAGTTGGCTTGGACAATACTCCAGTATCTCTTGCCCAAAAGGATATGAAATCGCGTTTGCGTTAATGAACCTAGAACCAGAACGGGTTAGCATCAGTTATGCTTAATTGTGTTCAAGCACTTTGAGTTTAAGAACAGTGGAAAGAAGACGGCCAAAAAAATAAGCGCTGCGTTTGAGCCATGTACTACTACTAGCTCCGGCCAAAGACGTCAATAGAAGACGCTCTACATCACTTGCTGAACTTGAGCTAGGCGTTGTAATTGAATCGTTTACCAAAATCAATGTCTTATTGAACACCTCATGCAGTGACCGACCATGACGTCGCTGCAGGGGTCACCATAAGCGAAAGCGTTGAACTATGACCGCACAAAAAGAATTTTCTGTAGTCTATTGTCAATATATTCGAGTTCTCGGCCTACTTAAAGAGCATCAAGCAAAACACTCATCGACTTCTTCATGGTGAAGATCCGCCAGCTTAATCAAACCTTCAGATGATGACCATGTTTGAATGATTTTGCTCTCGGTTTGTAGGGTTGTCATATACCCTATATATCGACTTGTCATATATTCATACTGAGTCGAACTACAGTAACATGTCTACAGTAGATATTGATTCATATAAATATCATTTCTTGCAAGTTCTGAGGTAGAATCTATGAAAGGAGTAATCCAAAAACGACAAAGAAAAGTTCGGAAAATCTTTATCAAGGTGACCATACGGACTTCTTTGTTCTCAAGCTTCATTGTTTTTAAGAGAAAAGCATCAATTCTTTGATCAGCATATGTGATCGATTGATTTGTTTACATAAATGACAACTAGAATAACAAAAGTTTCAAAGCACGAAGAAAGTTTAATAAATAGCAAGCTTTGCAGAATTATTAATAGGGAAATGAATATCGATTTGAATGAAATGTTTACTAATGATCATGGACTCTTTGAAAATGTAGTGACTCAAAGATCAGAATCCTTCAAATGATCAGTGGAGTTAAATAACTCAATAAATATACAAACAAACTAGACATAGACATGTGGGCCGTTATTTCTAAGCTAGAAGAAAACGCGTTAATTCAAGATTATAGAAGAGTTAAATAATCGTTTAAGTGACAGTTGTAACTCAACGACAATATGTAAATATTCTGAAGTGTTTTAGTTATAAGCATAAAACATTTGTCATTCCTTTATTTATGTGGTAATAATTCGAAATAAATCCTCATTTTAGAGAAGTGACGGAATAGCTAATTCAAGATTCGTACCAAAAGGGAATAATAAAAATCCTTTTGAGAGACTCGAACCCGCACTTACAGATATCCGGTTTGCGAGGGCCTCGGTAGTGTAATGGATCAGCAGGCAGGCCGGATATAGGTAAGTGCGGGTTCTAGTGCCGCCTGAGGCTCCGAATTTTGCAATCAACTCAGCGCAATCCCTGATATACAGAGACTGTTTTCATTTAACATTATTTTCAGGTATTTTTCTCGACTTTTTTCTACTTCTCACATTCTGCAGACAATGTTTTTTGGAATTCAACTAGTACTTGGATACGTGTTGATGCTTGTGTTTATGACGTTCTCCATATGGCTTGGGATCGCTGTCTGTTTCGGAACCGGTCAGCCCAGAAATATTCAGTTCACCAGAACATCTAATTATGATCTCAGAAAAAAGAAAACGCTTCGAAATCTTTCTGATTTCACTTTTACAGCTCAAATATTTCGTTGATGAAATGAGTTACTTGGCTTCGTTCACGTGGCCCTCCATCATGAGATCCTTGCAGGTGTCGGTTTTTTGTTGTTCGGTCATCGACAGTTCGAACATTCGTCACAGCAACACAACAATCGATGCTGTTGAATACTCAAATTGAATCTCTATTAAAATACTCAAATAAAATAAAATTATTTATTGGAGGAAAAAAATCGATTTCATGATTTCAAGAAGCGCTAAAGAGCGAATGTTTCTCTTATTGTTTTTTCTTTAGATTTTTCTTCAGACATCGATTACATTTTTCCTTTGTATGTTTTTATAGCGGATAAGAAAATGATGATGAAAATGTATTTTCATTTTCGAATTCACGAACCCATACTATTTCGTGAATGGTTGCCGAACGATTTAACAGGTTTGGACTCTCGTTTTTCTTCTGTTTATATTTTCCCTCTTGTTTATTTTTCATATTTTCCTCGATTCCCATCTATTATCTCCTGAATTTCTTTTTATCACCTTGATTATCTCTTAAATAACCTCGATAATTGAAAGAAAAAAGGAGAAAAGACAATGAAACTCAGCTAATATTTCGATGTATGACTCTTCACCTCTCGATTTATGTTCTGAAACTGAATTATATCGAAAAGCTTTCGTATTTTCCCCAGTTTCTTCTTGAGAAACCTAACATTTAGAGGTCAATATAGAAAAGACGATAGAGGGAAAAGGGAATTTCGAAATTTGAATTTAAGATAATGCGCGTTTTTTGGGACATTTATGAATTACTTTAAGGTTACGTATTTTCGTGTATTGGGGTCGCCATGATAGCCAGCATATACGAAATCATCAAATGCCTCAGATCCAGAATTGAGAAGATGGTTAATGAGCAAAACGTACGTTACAGAATCAAACGTCTCTATAATCAGAGAAAAAAGAAGAAGAAGAAGAAGAGCAAGTAATCTAGCTGATCCATAATAACATATACTGAACAAATTCATACAAGCTAAAAGAAGCTAGGTATTGGATGTTCTTCCGTCAACAAACACTTCAAAATTTCAGCTATGTCGTTGCGAATTGGATGCAACATCCTCTAATGGCAATGTGACGTTGTCGAATATGTCCTGCGCTGTCAATCCCGAAAACAGAACCGTTGAACTACCGTAGGATCTTTATGAGTTAACTTTGTGTAGTACTCTAGTGCTGATCATTTTGATATTCATTCATGACAAAAAGAATTATGATATTTATCCTATCAGATGTTAGTGGATAATGGATGTCTAAGGCTTACATTTTCAGATTTAAGTCTTCCCATTTGATGTGCTATTTGCATGTATTATCTTCTACTGTTTATTTTATACAAATGTTTATCTCCTATATGTTGATGATGATCTCTATGACGTATAACGTTCCAATATTTCTCAGTCTTGTTTTAGGTAAGTAATATTAGTTTCAATTGGCCAAATCAAATGGTCATTTCCATCATTTCTTTGAAGCATAGTAGTACTAGAGATAGTACTAATATTAGATACCGTCAAGCATTGATAATGTTAACATAAGGAAGAATTTATTGATCATTGCAAGAGGTTTAATCTTTATTCATGCCTTTGTAAAACCTTATTCAAAATTAATTCACCCTCAACAAGGAATCATCCTAGCTTGCAATTTTTGCTTCGGTACTTTGATGGCCCATCTTCACGTATAGTGCAAGTCCCAGTAATCTGCCATTCGTTTCTTTTTCGCTCGACTGTCGTCCATGGTGATGGTCTTCTACCTGCATTGTACTCTGTTGCGATTAAGTTTTGCTGGTGTAGCATTAGTTCTTCTTATTCTTTAGATAGCCGTGATCAGGCGTTCTCTTTTAAGAAACGCGTAGCTTTACCATAGTGGCTAATGCGCTAAGTTGTAGTGGTCAGTACACCAAATTGTAGCGGCCAATGCACCAATTTGTAGTGGTGTCAGTGGTGTTGGATCGAATATGGATTGACAAAAGTTTAGACGAAGCAACAATTGTGTTGAATGGCCAATGAGTATTAGTAGTAGTAGTGAAATATATTGAGGATCGCCTTGAATAGTTTGCGAGTATTTAGTACTTCTCGCCGTAAAACTGGGTAATTGAACTTAAAAGCTGGGCAAATAAACTGTATGTTCGGCCTTTTTATAATGACTCTGAAGATTGAATGATGATCAAGAAGTGGAGTCGTCCCTTCGTGGGAAACAGAAGCAACTACGCTAGGTGATACCTAAATGAGAGTCGACTGCTAGACCTCAAACTTAGATAATTAAACTTTGAGGTTTACTTTACGCTTTGATAAAGCTAGCAATCACAATTAAAGCAAATTTCAGGTCATATGATGGCGTTCTTTTTCTTCGTTCCTATCACCTCTGTTCGAGAATATGAGAAACTTGGAAACTGTTGTGGATGAAGTAAGCAACATCAGATAGGTGACAATTTCATAAATAATTCAAGTAGATGCTTTTATCAAGGAAAGTACGAAAGGCTTTTATTAACAGTTCTGATGAAACAAATTGTAAATGACGACATGATATTCAGAATCTGACGTAGCCGAACTGACCACTGTTAACATCAGTAGTGGTAACATTGTGTAAGACAAATTCTAAACGAACACTTAAGACAGAACCACGTATAATTCCTGATACACACACTGATAAACACAAAAATAACTTAATTATTCAATATTATTCTCATCCACTCTAAAAGAAGACAACTCGTCCTCAATTTCCTCTCGCGTTGACGCGTCATGTTCATGATCTTCCGATGAATGTTCAACGTCCGAAACTCCCGCCTCGCCTACAGTCTCAACCTGTTCTGGTTCTATCTTTGGTGCTTTTTTACTTTCTTCTTCTCTTCTTGCGAATAGCTCATCTCTAGTCGGATGATTTCTGATGGACACCTTAAAATTGAGTTTTATTAAATTGGAGTTAATAAAATAGAAATATGGAGAACAAGTCAGCTGAATGATTTTTTAATAGTGCAAACATACTTTTTTTCAATAAGTTATTTATGAGAGATTCAAAAAAAACAGCTTTGACTAGAGGTCAATAAAAATTGTGAAGCAGCAAACTTGACATATTCATTGCTTTGTTAACACAAAATTGTAGATATAATATCGATAGATCCGAGCACAAAAGTGTTATTATAATACTTATTCTACAAAGGTGAGGGTGCAGTGGTGGAAGTGCCTCAGGACACGTAGGTCCAATTCAGTTCGCGGTCATCTTACAAGCCTAACAAGCCAGCCATTCCACAGGGGTCGGTGATCAAGTACTATAGAAATCTGGGTAAGATAAACAGCATTGGCTTGGTACAGAGTAATTAACTGAGGTCACTGGACGAGGCTCGCATTCAATCATTTCCAAAATATCGCGTTGAACACGAATATGTGGAGGCATTCCGCAACAGGGATTGATCAACACCAAAGCTTATCTTGTTCTACAACACTTAGAATTTTAGCGTAGCGCGCTTCTTCATAAAATAGAAATATCCATTTTACATTGCATTTAACTTGACCAAATATCCTAATTAACATAACAGAAAAGTCTAAACTATTAAATCCGAGTGGAAAGGAGTGGAGTGGAATTGAGTCAATACCTAGTGGAAAGGTTTCTGGACTTCTCCACTCATTTACATGTGGATGCATACCATTAGAAAACGAACAATGATCAGTAACATTACATAAAATTATCGTTGTTTTTCATGCCACAAAATCGATACATTCCGATTATTCGAGCGGTTTTTAGAATTCGCCCTGTTGAACATAGATTGATAGCCATTGCGATCCTGTTTAATATGAAATGTAGACTCAACGAGATCATATTTATGTCAAGAGCAATCAATAAGAGGAATCAAGCCTTAAACCTCTTTTCTGCAATTATACAGAATTTTCTTCCTTCAACGGTATAGAAATGGAATTCAAATATTACCCTTTGAATAATAACAAAATGGTGTTCGCGTTATGAATCACGATCCCGTAAAGCGTTAATTAGCACCGAATAGTCAAAACATTGGGAAAAGGTAGGAAATTGCTTAGTGAAATACCATTGTCTAGACAAAAATCCTCAGCGTCCCTTTCTTTGAAGATTGTATAAAAACCCGCTTCATTCAACAGCCGAAAGCCTCCCAATGGCTTTCAAAGGATCTTCCGTCAGCCATATCTTCTATACCCTCGTTCTTCTCCTTCAACTCTTGTATTCCTTTTTCGGAATAAAGTTATTTTATTTGAGGTGTATCTTGCTACACTCACATATTCCCTCCTTCCTCTCACACCATAACGACTTACCAAATCACAAACAAGTGGCGACCACGGCAGGATTGAGTTGTCCTGGTATGGGTTGAATACGGGCACATAGTGAATTTTCCTGTATTATTTTTACACGATTTCTGATGAAGACTGGCAAAACTCCTTTGCATCTGGTCCATGCTATGGCGGAATTACTGTCTGACCAAAGAAATTTACGAGATATTTCTATTTCAAGGTTATCCACGAGGAAGGTTAGTAGTTTTGCTTTCATCGTGAGTGCTGCTAATTCGAAACGTGGAATAGTGATTGGTTTGTTTAGTGGTGTTAACCTTGATTTTGACATAATGAGGGATGCTGATGGAGACGTAGTTTTACTATATTTGACAAGGTATGCCACAGTACAAAGAGCTGAAGAAGATGCATCTGTAAAGATATGAAGATCATAAAAATCCTTTGTCGAATGTTCTGTGGAGAAAATTAGGCGAGGTAGTGTCAATGGTTGTGACCAGGAAGGGATGATTTCTAGCCATTTTGCAGTTGTATCATGCGATAGAGTATCATCCCAGGAAGTTTTTTCATTGCAAAGAGATTGGAGAAAATGTTTTTGTCGAAGAGTAACAGGGGACAGAAATCCAAGCGGATCGAAGATTTTTGCGATATGTGTGAGCACCTTTCGTTTTGTTCAATACATATGATCTGGCGGAGTTGGGAATGAGATTGATATAATGTCTGATACTATGTTCCACTCTATGCCGAGGAGCTTTTGGATAGGATTATCGTCGATTGGATCGTCGAAGAATTTATTGAGATGTCTTGAATTGCTAATGAAGGCTCGTCGATTCATTCCGGCATTCTTAAAAATTTGTTTCGATGATCGATAAAATTCTATTCCCTGTTTAACGGTGTCCACTCCATTAAAGACGATATCCACATATTTGTTACGAAGTATCTTTTGAGTGAGGAGAGTGTCATATTCCATAAGGTGATAATGGATTGTACCGGCTAGAAGGGATGGAGAGCTTATTAATCCAAATGGTACTCTAGTAAATCGATACGTAACAAGATTATCTGTTGTGACAGGTTGTGTTGGATGCTTTAGCCAAAAAAAGCGAGTATAGTCTCGGCATTTCTGGTGGAGGCCAATCATAAGAAATGCTTTATCAATGTCGCTTGAAATGAGAATACGGTAGAAACGGCTTCTAGGGAGTATTCCCACTAAATCCGGTAGTAGAACTGGACCCCGATAAAGAACTTCATTTAGGCTGTTTTGGCCTTGTGTTTTAGCAGAATCGTCGTAGACACGTTGTATATTTAGGGTGTTTCCTGATCGTTTGATGATGCCGTGGTGAGGCAAATAATGTCATTTAGTGGTATATGAAAATTCATATCTCCACTACCACTCACATCACACTAGTATGTGCTTTTACCTCAACAGGACACCATTCAAGCTACACTTAATCTAGGCTCTGCCTTACAGATGCATATTACATCAAGAAATATGTCCATATAAACTCGTTTCAAAAATAGCTCTTGTACGTAGAAGCTAGTGATTTCGTAGGCTGCTACAATTGTTTATCCGGAGCAGAACTTAAGTTGTTCTGCACCACTTCCTCTGAACAACAACAGCGGACATTTCCTGTCCTTCGAATTACCTCGCTGCGAGGTGTACACCGACAGGTCACATTAGTACATTATTATTAAATTTTGACTCTTCAAGTATTTCAGTCACATGCAATGCCACTTGCCCTGGCGGAACAACACAGTTTGCAGTCAATGGATCTCTGATGTTCGTTGATGATAAAATTCTCCTTCAAAACAGAATCACAGCCAAAAAACAAGAGCACTCATCTCCGGTCGACATTCAAATACCAACCTTCTCCTTTTCCTCCTTCCGTAATATCCTTGAATCTATTAATCCATTTAAAGCATTGAAGAACACATTATTTTTCTACATCCTTCTTGTATCAGTGTTACTCTTTCTCGTTATTTTATTCCTCAAATTTTTCCCAACCTCTCGTAAAGTATCTCTAGATCTATCCGCTAAACTAAAGATTTATTGAATCGTTTTTCTCTCTTTTTTGTGGTAGGGATTTCTGTAATTATACAGAATTTTTCTTCCTTCAACTGTATAGAAATGCAATTCAAATATTACCCTTTGAATAGTAACAAAATGGTGTTCGCGTTATGAATCCCGATCCCGTAAAGCGTTAATTAGCACCGACTAGTCAAAACATTGGGAAGAGGTAGGAAATTGCTTAGTGAAATACCATTGTCTAGACAAAAAATCCTCAGCGTCCCTTTCTTTGAAGGTTGTATAAGAATCCGCTTCACTCAACAGCCGAAAGCCTCCCAATAGCTTTCAAAGGATCTTCCCTCAGCCATATCCTCTATACCCTCGTTCTTCTCCTTCAACTCTTGTATTCTTTATCGGAATAAAGTTATTTTATTTGAGGTGTATCTTGCTACACTCATACATTCCCTCCTTCCTCTCACACCATAACGACTTAACAACTCACAAACACCTCTACTGGATTGTTTTTTAAATTCTCTTGATAGTTGGATATGAATAATTCTCGCAGTATGTTAATCACATCCATCTCCACATCGTCTTCTGTTCTATACTATGTAGCATCATTATCCAAAATGTTTTTTTAAAAGCTCAGATACACTTCTTCTGGATAAGAAGAATAAACCGAACAATATTAGCGTGAAAATTTCTCTTTCTAAACCTCTTCCTGAACATCCAAAGAGGGCTTTCAGTTGTTCTCAGTATATGCGATTTCCTCTGGATTTTTTATACAACGATTCAAATTATGGAGAAACGTACTGTATAAACTGAGAGTGAGTCGTGTCGTCTGAGGTAATAGTGAGATAATATTTGTCATGTGACATCCTCCTCATAATGAAACTCAAAGACAAATATTCTCACCAACTAATAATCAGAAGCAATTAGTCGACTACGACTTTGTGTTTTTGTATTTGCTGAGATTCCAAAATTGATCAATTTTGTATGGACCTCTGATGAAATCAATGAGAAATACCAGTCATCAGAATGGTAATTGTTGGATGGTAAGCATAGGATAAGTACTGGGCATAATCTATATCTCTGTTGAGATACACAACACATTCGTTGTCTCCATGATATCATGGTTTTCCTTTAACACGATTGATCTATGCAATAATCTGATATGATCAGTTCATCACCAAGTAAGTGCCTCCTATCCTCGCAGATCGAAATGGAAGGCTGCTTGGACTTTATCTAAGCGGGCTCAAACTCTGATATAGTATATTGAAGCCTACGACTCACTATGATCCTCCTACCACTGCACTACGCAGTCCCATTCCGTAATATCTGTACAAACATCATCACAAAAATAACTTTTCAACCTAAAATTATATTAAGGAGATCCAGAAGCAGTTTGATGATAAGTAAAATCAAGATGAAACTGGCACTCCGAACTCATATAATACATTACATAAGAATATTTGTAAAAGAATCCTACTAGTAAACAGAACAAACCTTTTCCTTGTAAATAACTCCCGAAACATCACAGTGACTATTGTTGTTGATTATATGTGAATTTAGATATAATAAATAGAAACAAGCTAACCTTCTCCATATTTCCTAGAATACCTTTCACGTCATGCAATGGATGATATAGCCACGGGCGATTACATAACCATCCACTGTACTGAATAGAAAAATAGTCAATAAATAGTACAAGTAATGTATTCACTAATGCATCTGTTGATTCTGATGAAGCTTACCCTCTCAGTTCGACTGAAAACTTTGACATTAGTGGCGTCTATACCATCGTATGTATACTTTTGCAGTAATTGATGATTATCTACAAGCCATATATGACCAGCGTACTCGTCACTGTCCAAATCTGCATATCGGACTAAGAACGTTCCTTTCTGAAATGTACGATGGTTGAAAAAAAAACAAAGTTGAAAAGTCAAGAAGTCTTAAAAGAGTGCTGTCGGTAGCTCTGAAACTACCGTGTTAAGCTTTGATTTTTTCGTTCCACAATTTCATTGGCACAACCTTTTATATCCTCCTGAGGTGAATAACTACCTTAAATTCTTCCCATTGAATACTCGGTTGCGATAGAAAAAGTGGCGCAGCTCCTAGACCGGATATCATGAACACTGACTTCTTTAGAGCTGGTGGCTACAAGCTACTTTTGATGATACTCGCACACCATATGAGAAGATAAGCTCAAAATGGAAAGATATTACACCAGTGGAAATCCTCGCGCACTTTCCTCTTGCACAAGAAATGAGACAAGGTGACACTCAAAACTACCCGTCCAATTTGCTTGTTCAGTGTACTTCACGAACTTATGTTTTATCCTGTAGCGCATAACAATAACATTGAATGAGGCTCAACCTGTTGAACAAGCATGATTTTGCAGGGAACTCCTTTCTATGAACCACATTTAAGCGGTAGCAGGCGTTACAGAGGTCCGTGGAGAATACCACCTGCCTCTTGTCCTGACATTCTTAGATTACGAAGAAACATTTGATGACTTGAAAGAAAACAGTTGATAATGAACTTATTGGATTGGGACAAAAAAACACTCGTGTCGACGGCAAATTTCTATCAAACCTTCGTTTTGCGGACGAGAATATTTTGTTTTCGGAAAGTACAAAACAATCATAGATGATTCGAAAAAAATTGAACGAAATTGGAGAGAGAGTAGCACTGCATATATATAACAAGAAAATCCAGTTCTTAAGGATACCATTGTGTAATCAAAGTCAAATCAAGATCGATGGTTTTCAAATGGAAGAAATCAAATCATATGTACATCTTGGGTGATCTATAAACGTGGAGAACAACGTAATAGACGACTCAGGTAGAAGAAGAAGTATCGCATGGGCTGCGTTTGGATCTCTAGCACAGATCACAAATGAGTTAACACACCCAAAAATACATGCTCACCTTTTCGACTCCGCAGTTCTTGCAGCGCTTTATTACCCATCCGAGACTTGTATTGACACCTTAATCCCGCCAGAGATTCCACGAACTACTCACAATGCGTCTGGAAGTTGTCCTCATAAATTCATCCGGCAAGCACAATATCAGATCGGGCTTTGCAGTACTAACCTCCAAAACTTATTTTGCTTACAAAATTCAGAAGAATACTTGTAAAAAGTGAAGCATAGATGGACTGGTCATACAGTGAAAAGTGAGGACGATAGATGAATAAAAAGGCTAGAGAATAGTATTTAGAAGAATGCTATTGTCCTCCTAGGCGATCATCTGCAAGATGGGCGGACGTCTTATCAGGAAGCTGAATTCGCTGCTTGAGAAAAAACGAAAGCCAGATTGCTGAGGCCCATGAAATGCCAATCTCATCGTAAATTTACTAATCATCATACACGTGAAGACTGGCCATTGAAATAACCAGTAACCCAGTATTCGTCGATGACCAAATCTGCATAACAGTCTAAGGAAATCCCTTTTCAAAATGTATGATAGTTGAGAAGTTAAGCCGACTCAGGTAGAGAAAATATGAAATCCATGAAAAGTAACAAACTGGAAAAGCCATATTTCGCTTTTTCTGTTTCAATAATTCGCCGTGAGTCAATGGAGGTTGCGGTTCATCAGTATTTGCGTCACTTAGTCGATTTTCTGTTCCTTCACCATCCAATTTATGTTTCTTACGTTTAGCAGTTCTGAAAAATGCAACGTCACATGTTGTTGTTGTTTTATGTTTTTGTCACAAAAAATACAATGCCTATAACGGACTTCCTTTAATTGGAAACTAGTAATTTTCAAAGTCTATAAATTGAAATAGGGATAAACTTATCACGCCTATCTATGAATTACAAGCGACAAGTAAATAAGGGAGGAAAGAGGTACGACCACCTCATTTCATCAAACACTCAAATTGGATCAGTGAATGAAAAATTCTATTTCGACAAAGTATTATTGGAAATGCAGAAGCAACATACTTTTTCTTTTGTCCCTGAACACTATCTGCGTCAGCGCCATCATCTACATATCCCATTAGCCTCCTTTTTGATCGTCTTTGTTTCCTTGCTAAAGTATCATCATCGACCTCAATTTCATTTACTGCATCCGGTTTCACTAAAATATTTTGTAATTATAAATGTTCAGAACTAGTACAGACCAGGTATCATAACACATCCTCACTATTTCCTCATAATATAATTTTATTCCTCAAAAACACGACATAAGTTAAGTTTTTGAAAAAATCTAATAAGCCTATCTATAAAACCGTTCAAAAATTCATGTGAAAAATCTGAGAACATATCCATTTCCTGCAATGCACTTTTCAAGAAATTCTAAAAAGTATTTTTGACCTCCTTGTACTCTTGGACCATTGAATTGCTCATACGATTCCGCAATATTGCTTACAGTCATTTGATTTTGGACCAGTTCAGAATGCTGCATTGTGACCTCAAATTGAGTCTCATTAAGTGAATATGAATATCAGTTCACTTCTCCAATTCCAACAATTTGCATTTCTTACAATTTCCACTCACCATATTTTGCTGAGAAATGGATGATGTCGGCATCAATGACGAGGTCATCTCAAAAGTCAGCTTAATATTAAATGATGTAAATAATTAGAAAAAATTCGTACTCACCCCAGTCGCATAATTATTGTAAATTTGAACGTCATCATTTCTATAGTTTCGCGTTCGAATCGTACCTCTTCCATATTGCAAACCTTGTCTGACTGTATCTTGAGGAGTACCGTATACTATTTGAGGTTGAAAATCATTGCAATATCGCGACTGTGGGATAGGAAGTGAAAATCGTTGAGTGATTGGTTGATTTCGATAATATTGTTGCCTTTCAGGAATAGCTTGAACTGCAGAATAAGCAATATTTGATGGTGAAGAAGAACAAGACATATTTGACTGTACTGGATAAGTAGCAGCAGCTCGTGAATAACAATGATCTGCACCATGAAAAGACGGCAGCGCAGTGTTCATCGGAAAATCAGCTGTTCTTCTCATTAGACATTCACGTTGTTGAGATGTGAGCTCCACAACTGGAGGGTAGCATTGCTCCGTTTGTCTTTGCAAGTACCAAAAAAATCCGAATCAAAAAGAAAACGAGCACATGTAAAGTGCAGAAGGTCTGAATGCATGTCCTCGGTTTTAAGAAAAATATATTTATTACTAAAATTCTAGCATCGATTCTTCTCTCCCTAAGTGATGGAGGTCTTGAACAACCTCAGACCGTACTCAAACCCAGATATACGGTATTAAACTACGCGCATCATTATGGTGTCAGCGAAAAATAATTCCATCGTCAACAACAGAAGTAAATTTGTTGTAAAAAAAACGCTTTTCCGTAATATAAATCTAAACGAATAAATTCAGATGATCGAATTTTCTACTGAACATTCTGATTATGTTTCCTAACATATTCATCATCACGTTGTTGAACTAATTGTGTACTACAACAGTAATCAACTTCAAACATACAAATAACCTTTAAGCTGAACGATTCGAAATATCAAAGCTTGCGCTTAGCAGCATTTCCTCAAAATGCGAGTTATGCACGTTTCAGTGGTATATTCCTAATTACTAGATTAGACAGGGCATTTTATATGGTTCTGCTCTTAAAGAAACCGTCATTTCATTTAGACAAAACCCTTTTTTGCCTTCAGGCAGTTATAGTGAAAAAAAAAAGATGCCGCTTTTTGATTGATTAAGCAGAATTTTATCAGTGAGTAAGTGCGCATAACAGAAATTAGTGCATTTTCTTTCTATTATAGAAATTCCTAGTCACTCTTAGTTCCAAACTACGTCAACGATCGAAAATCAGATACGTAGTCGTACACGCCAAGATTTTGAATACTAGGTGGGCCGGACACGTGATATGCATGAATGATGGCTGGTGGATACGAGCTATAAGTGATTGGATCCCACTGGACATCAAACGCACTGCGGGAAGACTACCAGCCCGATGGTCTGACCTCTTCATCAAAGCCCTAGAATGGGATTATGATGCTCAACGAATCCCTAGAGCGAAAAGAACCCACTGGAATACTCTCGCACGATAGGGGAAAATGAAAGTTCTACTTAGTCGATGATCAACGGGAATCCAGGTAATCCAAGTGATAGAATTTCTCTATCAAGAAGAATTTAATATCAGAACTTGCCTTCCATGAAGGCCAAAAAGGAAAGTAATCCATTGAATTTGTGTTGTATAAAAATTACAGACTTGACTATCAGAAGCTATGTATTCGTTGGTACGAATATGTTGTTGAGACGGTAAGTTGTTAATAATTGACACCACAGCCGTCGGTCTAACTGTAAGAACACCATGAGACGACACACTCGATACAGCCTAAAGTTATATTCTAATTATACATAATAATAATAATTATTAATATGTTTTATACTACTTATCAATAATTTCTACTTTAAAAACACCGTATAAAGACATTTAGATAGGATAAGATGAGTTCAAGCTTTGATTAATGCTGCTTAATGCTTGTTGACGTATACGCCAATGCTTTCGTGTTCAGCGTTATATCGTTGTAGGTTTTTGAATGTGACAGGCCTGCCAAGCCTGTTGACGTCGAGTTAGTTAATAGTATTAGTATTAAAGA
>KN716912.1:13536-31763 GCA_000816705.1 Dictyocaulus viviparus | reverse complement strand
ATTTTATCCGACATTGTTGAGGAAATCACAATGACCAACAATAATATTGACATTAAAGTTCCTAGAAATAGATTCATTTTACTTACATACCTACTTTTACCTACATAATAGATTTTTTCTGATATTAAAATGAATTTCTTGTAATGTACTCATATTCGGAGAGCGAATATCGATTATTCTAATGAGGGAAGCAGCAAAAAAAATAAATATATGAAAAATTGATTTTGCACTGATTGTAGTAGTGGAGTTGATAGAAAGTCAGAAAACCAGCTATCATTATGGCATAAAATTCATGGAATAAAAAACACAATGAGAGCTACAAATTGAAAGAAGCATACCACCCACTATGACGTCACTGAAAACTTGAAAGAAATCTAGAAAAAACCACAACAATACAATGCATGTAGAGGGGAGGGCGAGGGTGATGATGCCCTCTGTATGTACTACCTCATATTTTAAATAAAATACTATAAAAATGTTGTAAGCGAAAAAAATTCACTAAGGACAAACTATATTGTGATACGAACAATGAATCGTAGAACTGTCTATGGTGGTGATGGTCTACCTAACAATAGAATGGAACGAATAACTCGAAATCAATTCTAAAGTACTACATATTGACTGTAGTAGAGGAGATATATGAGTGACAAGTGAGATTAAAATGAGAGGACAGCGATCGTTAAAACAAAATTTCTTGAGTTGTTGATATTCTGTATCTATTCCTCACATACATTTTCATCTGTGCGTTTGTCTAAATTACTAAATGAAATAGATATGGGAGTGATAACTCGAAGCTTAGGTTAAAGCTACTAAGAAATTTTCGAGGAGAAGAACCTCATAGATGAATATGAATTGGATAGAAGTCATTTCATCATGTCTGAATGGCATGATACTGGTGACGATTGCAATCACTATGTTGTAAGAGTGTTGGTCTATTGGAGAATGGCTAGGAAAGTTGCAAGCATTTGCTATACATTTTGTTTTCTTGCATAGTAATTTTATTTTAACTTTCAAATATGCACCGTAGTACTTTGCGTTCTACACGCACCTAGTGGTATGTTTTCTTGAAATTTTACTGTTCTATCCAGATGGTGTCAATATTACCCAGTTCAAAATATCTATTCCAAAGTGAGATAATGAGCTTTGACTTTGCTCAATCTATATTGAGGCGTTCGCCATCGCAACCGTGTTCAACGTCATCGTGAAGGTGATTGGGTGCAAACCTGGTCTATACAGTGACTAGAGATTACTATTTACCAAATCATTGCTATTTATCTTACTGGGATCACTCTCGCACCAAGCCAACGACATCCGTTGAAAGCCTGTCTTCGTAGGCCTGAAGGCAACTACCATCTTGATTCGGGTTTCCCTATCACTAAGGCACCTCCACCGCTGCAATTTATGGGGGAATTTGTATATATCAATGTTTGAGAAATGCTCCATCTTCTGATGCGAATAATTATACACATCTTTGCTTTTCATCGTTAAGCTTTTCCTCAAAAATTTTATGAGGAAAAAAAACAAGTGAATACTTTCTAAAATTGCGTTTTTCGTTTCGCTTCAAGAGTTAACAGTTAACTGATCCTCGTATAACCCATCATACTCTCAAAATCTTTTATTAAAATAAAATTCTAAAAATATTCTAGATCACTAGTACTAGATCAATTTTAATACGTTGATAGCCATTTGAGGAGGACTGAAATTGTCTTCATAACTCATTTTTACACACAACTTAAGTTTTTTCTACTTCAAATTGACGTCGACATAAGAATTAAACTTTGGCGTTGATCAGTCCATGTTATGTGCGATTACGTACATTTATTCAACGTGGTGTCAACGTGATATTCAACGTGTTACATTAGTCCCCATTGTTCCCACGACATATTACTTTATGGAACTTGTAAAAAAAATATGATTGATTGATTTTAGGCGATCAATAGCCTTCTGTATCACATGTGTAGCTTATTGTTATCTGCAAAAGCTTAATAAGGAAACTCTTCACAATTTTTGAAAAAATCTATAATTTGGTTTCAAACGAGGTAGTGACTTTTGTTTGAACATGGATAGTTTTTCATCAAATGATGACGTTATCGTTATTTTTACCAGTCTTCAAATATGACCTGAAGGCACACGAGAAACGGAATCGTTTGGGTCGTCATTGAAGAAGCCATAAGTTGCACAATCCATGAAGCGTAAGCATTCGATTTCAGTAGTTGGTGAAACGGAAGCATTTAGTTCTGAGGGGACTATGTATTGGGTTATTTCATAATGATTAGCTCAACTGGATGTAATGCCAATATCAGCTAACGAGGTTGAACCTGTAACATGGGCTAACGTTGGTAGGATGCCCATCGAGATTCAAGTGAAACATTGAGTAGTTTCAGATCGACGATTGCGGTAGTACAATCGAAAGCACACCAGACCGATTACGGTTACGTAGATTACGGGTTCAAGTCTCGCCCGTGGTTCTACGTTGTGCGACTAACTCAGCATCATTACGGAGGAATGAGAGCATGTCCTGATAATTTTGAACGAAAGCACTCTATCGAAAAATTCAGGTATTAATTTGATGTTAATGCATTTGATCTATCAATGTAGAAAGCATAGATCAAAATGAGACTGCTCACTGTTTTGTGAATACTCTTATATTATATTTATATTTATACTATACTACATTATATTTATATTATTTCATACTATGTTAATTTATGCTAAAATGCTACAAAAGCATAGAAAAACGTGAAAAAAAAGAGGTTGTTCAGAGTTTTTTGATGAGGCACGTTTTTGATGAGATTGATTTGTACATCTCTGCTTGTTCGGGATAAAATCGACTTCTTCTTGAACAAGATAATAACTGTGGTTGGTATGTTGGCTCGGGTTCGGTAGCCGTATGGTTCATCGCACAGTTTGGTGATGTACCTCAAACTTCGATAATAAACCTTTATTATAAAATAGTGAAAGGGTAGAAAATATTGAATCAGAGGTAATAGGAATGGAAAGCGTATGTGAGAGTAAGAGGCTTTTCCTCAAAGACAGTAAAGAGAGATATAGTGGGTAGAAGAACAGAATAATGATAAGGTCCAACAATAAATTGTCGAGCAATAACGGCCAAGGAATAAACTTGAACAATAAAAGAGTGTAGATGAAAGGCTAGAGCACTTTTATACCTTAATCCAATCAGAATGCTGTGAATAATATATATATATATATATAAATGATCATCACTAAATCGAATGGTGGTTTATTGTTGGTGAATGGATGGGATGTGGAAAGAATTGCTACGCTCAGAAGAGTGACGGGCTTGGTAGACTTGAAAGGGGTGACATTGAACTGATCCGAGCCTGTGTTTCACTGTGGCATCTTCATCACTGCGCCAATGCGCCACCAATGTTTTCGATAAGCATAAAATTGTCAAGCACAACGAATTCTGTAGTATTTTAATAGAATCCCCAAATGTAATAGGTACACGTCAACAACCACTAATGTCTTCTTCATCGGTTCCGGGCAGTGGACAAACTCCTGTAAAATTTGTTCCATGAATTGTCTAGAAGACGTCGTGACGATTCGCTAGAAATAGCATTATAATTTCTTTTCTATACCTGAATTTTGACAAATCCACGAAGCACGTTGGAAGGTGTTGTCGAAGTAATCGGTAAATGCTGTAATAAAAGTTATTAGATTAATTAACTTTAACTTGTTCAATGAATTTTTTGAAACGCAATTTTTCAAGAGAATCATTTTATCGTTAACTGGACGCAGTATAAAGCTTCTATGCTTCAAAATTTACATTTAGTTGATAGATTTTTGAAGCTTTGATCAAATACAAGCTTCTTCCAAAACATCTATGAGTTCAACATCAAAATGAGTATTGAAAAACTGTGAGTGATATGTGAGCACTTTGCATTTCCTGAAAGACTGCTCACTGCTCAAAATAGAAGCTATTGATGTAACACAGTCAGTAGGAAAAGTAGCAAAAGATGACGTAACAAACGAGTAAAGAGTTGAATACAAAAATTTCCTCACTTTTCTGCAATGGATTCTTAATGGTGCATATTGGAGTTGTTGAGAAAGCGATCCCCACCAAATGATAGCTGCCTGTAGCGTTCGTCTTCACTAACGGTCCACCACTATCACCCTTAAAGACGCTAGTCATTTGGATAAATCCTGTCGAGGTATTTCATTAACAATTTCGAAGATATTTACAAGTTGAAGCAAAAGTAGTAAGCAGAATACTGACACTGCACAATGATCTCCCTTTATTCTTCGTTGTAATTACCTTTCCTTGTTTAGTCGTGACTGCATAGGATAGCTCAACGGATCGAAGCTTAAGCTTGTACGCGTTTGTTGCTGAACAGAATAAGTTGGATTTGTTTTTTTTCATACGTACTTTGGAAAAAAAAATGATTAAAAAAATAAAAATGGGGATTGGAATTAGAAAGAGGTGTTTGTGACGGATAGCAGTATAAAATTAGGTAAAATGGTCTACTCACGATCGATACCGAATCCCACTGCTAACATCTCTGTTGGAAATTGTTCTCTTCTTGACGGAGTACATATTGGTGATCCATCGCTCTTTGAGATCTCGGTCGTAAGTGTAATTATGGCTAAGTCATTATTGCTTCCACATGGATCGTACTCAGGATGAACGAGGATCTGATACATTTTAAAGTGTACTCGTTATGTTGGAGAGATGCATATCTACCAACAGATTTATTCATAGCAGATGATGTAGTACTAGATTACGCCTTTCTTCTATGATTTAATGTTATTTATGCAAAAGTAAACAAAAACTCCCCACCTCTTTTGGACGATATTTAGTCTCTGTTATCGGACAGCTGAGTGGGTCAATGCATGAGCTGCCAGCCAGTATCGTGATATCCGAGTTTTGATGACGAACGTATTTAGGACTATGCGAATTAATTGTAAGCAATTGAGCACAAGTAAGATTTATCAGTCAGCCTTGATAATTTTCACTCATAACGATAAGAAAAACTAGCCTAACTTTTTAGTCTGCATGTTTTTACAAATATTCTTCTTATCAACAGGATGAACCACACAATGAGCAGCTGTCAAGATATGCTTACGAGATATTTGTGCTCCGCTGCAGAATCGTTTTTGTACAGGTTGCTTGGTTGCTGTAAAAATTTCTATAGCCTTTTCTCAATCATTAACTATTAAGCACGTACTTTTGATTCGATATATTGTTTTGTTTAGATACAAATGTTTTTTACATAAGCAAAGTTTGTTATGTTCTCATCGATCGATGATGACAAACGTAGTCGTACTCGCAGAACTACTGAAGAATTGGTGGATAGGAGGACACCTGATGCACATGTAGTGATGACCTGTGGACAAAAGCCACGTGCTGTTGCTTTTCACTAGACATTTAACGCGAAGGCCATTTTCCTGGCAGCGAGAACTATTTACAAAGTTATTTACTAAAATGACACTTTAATTATGGAATGATTATGACATTTTGAAATCATTTTAACGCAAAAAACACATTAGGATACCCTGACGAGCAATAGAGAGAAATGATTGCCTTACTGGTACCCGCTTGAATCTGTTGACGACCAATGAGAATCTGAGTAATATGAGTGAGTTATATTGAGATCACTTATGAAGTAGAGCTCAATTCTTGTATTCTATTTCTATTTTTATCATCTATGATAGATTAAAATAATGTTATAATGTCGGCAATGACGTCAACGATCAAAAATCAGAGCCGGAGCCGTACTCGCTAAGCATTCGTTGATTAGGTGGGCCGGACAGGTGATGCATATGAATGACGATTGATGGACACGAGCTGTAAATGATTAGATCCTACTGCATATCGAACGTACTGCAGGAATATCACCAGTCCGATGATCTGAGCTCTTCACAAAGGCACCGGAAAAGTGAAATGAACTCATTGGTCTGCCTTGTACGATAAAGAGAAGTTCAAGTTTTACTGGTTCTCTCTCGACTTCGTCGATAACTAACGAGAATGCAGGTGATTCAGGAGGCTAGGTGCCATTTAGTGATCTTTATAATCAATAATAAGTTTTGCAAAGAAAGGAATTTTGGCTTACATATTGTACGCGTTATGAAAGCTACCCACGGATATTCGGTTTTATTGACAACTTGTCCACCAATAGATCTGACTTGACGTAGATTTTGAGCTGGAACGCTATTAATTACCATTCGATTGATACTTTTATTGTTTATTTTTCTACATGTGATATTTCTTTAGAATAAAATACTTAACTTTAAATAATAGAATAATCGGTAACTCACGAAGATAATGTTGTCCACACTCATGTTTTAATGCCTCATTCTCCTCCTGTGTGATGTTTTCTGACCTCACGAAAGATATCAAAACGACGAACCATAAGATACGCATTTTGAAATTATTGGCAAGCTGATATAAGTAAGTAATATAATACAGTAATATAAATGTAGTGTAGTAATATAATGTAATAAGTAAATGACCGGGTAAGTAAATAAATACCCGTGAGAATTTTTAGAATGACGATTTTATTGGTCATTCTAAAAATGCTCGGATGATCAATAGAAAAAGAGTAGGAGGATGCTCTTTAAGCATTAACTACATTGAGGATCACATTATGCTTAAACTTATTACAGATAGAAATTCTTCTGTGAAATTCTATCAGTAGATATATGGATGCGGGAAAAATTACTATAGTTTGTATGTAGGCAAAAGTAAACAGTATAGTAAAATTTCATTATGTATGAGTTCATAATGAGTTCAATTATGAGGTGAAGTGATGAGTATGAGGCAGTTTTCGGCTCATAGTACATGACATGTTAAAGTCTCAATTTGAGGTAGAAAATTATGGAACAGATATGTGTACTCAAGCCTTCTATGCTTTTCCATCTATAACCTTAACTGAGTATTCCTTAACCTTATAGGGTTTTAAAACTGTTCGTTCATATTGAACGTGGTAATATTCAACGAAACTCAAAACAATCGACGTGGGGCTTACAACTGAAAAACGTGTCGGAGTGCTAAAATAATAATTCAATATGACTCAAAACTTATAAATATTATGAGGTACAATCATATTTGTGTAACACTATTGAATAGAATAAAGTGCATTTAAAAATTATTAAACAACCTATGTTTTTTTACACTATTGCGCATCGGTATACTTTCCCTTATATGAGCTTCAACAAGATCACGGAATAATAAACTACATGAGTCTACGAGAGGTTATCAAATCGATTATCTAGTGAACCGTTTCACAACAACAAAAATATGATGTGAACTGAAATTCATTATTTTGAGGGTAAAATTATAAAATAATTTTAAAAATTTATCATTTAAACTTTGTGCTCTTGTAATCACTACAGATTATTAGAACAGAATTTCTTTTCGGTAATATAAAAATGTATAGAATTTCTAATAATAATAATTATGGTACTCCAGATTAAAAAGAACATGATGGAGGACCTCTAGCAAGCGGATTTATTTCAAGGATAAAGCTTTTTCCTTTCAATTTCGCTTAAGCTCTGCTCATATTCGATTTCGTTGTGATTCTCAAAAATTTATTTGCATAAACCTCCAGCAGGCATAACCTTTCATCTTTTTTTCTTCCTTTGTTCGAGTTTACTCCTCCACCTTTATTGCTCGACACTTTATTGCTGGACCTCATCACACTTCTGCTCTTCTATCGGCTATACCTCTCTTTACTCTCTCTCACGGAAAGACTTTTACCTTCTTCTTACATATGCTTTCTGATTCGTATCGCCATCAATGCGATATTTTTTATTCTTTCTTTAATTAATAATGAATACTTATTATGCAAGTTTGAGGTAGATCACTCAACTTTGGGATAAACCATACGACTACGGAAGCCGAGCCAACAGTCTTTTATGCCAGCAGAAAAGTAATAAAGTCGTGTTGATGAAAGACGGTGATCACGTTGTCAACTATCGTCTAGCTTGCTTCACAACTTTTCTTCCGGTAAAAATTTCTTAGGTACTCGAACAGAAATTTTACCGTATCCGTATAGCTTGCGCAAAGTACCGTATTCACATCTGAAAGCACAATGCGGCTTAATAAATGTGATATGTTGGTGTCAATCTATACCGATCAAGCAGTTACAGTAAACAAGAATACTAGATGGGTAGGAATCCATAATGGTCAGAATTTGACAAGGACCTCATATTCTGATGACTAGCCACCACGCATGCATCCAAATGGACAAGTAGATACTTCGTGCCGTTTCACCATAACAGAATTTTCAAATGATTCTATCCATAAACTAGTGTCTTCCGCTGATACCTATGCTTGCATAAGGTGGGCCTGTGTTGAATTCTTAGTTCTTTGTCATTTTTTTACCGTAATCATTTTTATAAAAATAAGATGGTGGTCAAAAATGACGGTAAAATTTTATTCATATACAGTATAAGTAAAGTATAATATGTATTGCATATAATATCAAAATGTGATAAGTTCTTATCAACAACCACTGATCACTTCGTCGGTTTCAGGAAGTGGACAAACTCCTAGAAAACCTGTTTTATGAGTTACTTCAAGAGATATAAGCTGTTGTCAACACCTAATAAATAAGCGAGGATTTATTCTCAAACCTGTATTTTTGCAAATCCACATTAAACGCTGATATGTGTTGTCGAAGTAGTTGATGAAAACTATAATGTAAGTTATTTAAGTTGATACAGATGAAACGATTTTGACATATCTCTAATGATACTGAATTGTTCACAAGACGCGATGCCGATATCAGCTCAACAAATCGTACCCGTTAACGGGCGGGTGCTAATGAGATACCCTCTTAGAGTAAGTGAAGCACTAAGTGGTTGTAAATCGAGCTACTCGCTAGTGTAGTGGATAAGCACAGCAGACCGGATACCTGTAGGTGCAGGTTCTAGTCCTCTCTAAACTTCCAGCTTTTGCGATCAATTCAGCATCATTAGAGGTATATCAGGTATATTTTGACATAATTCTCTAAAAAATTCAAACAAGTGCAGAGTTTTCAATGTCATTAATTTTGTTATTGAGGAACGAGGAAACTGTGTTTAGGAATGATAGGAACCATACAAGTATTAGAACTTAAATGAAGTAAGTGTTTTTCAGAACTGGAATTAGTAGATCAGTTTTTATCTTTTAAACGTAATGTGATGACAAACTAGGCATAAATTCATATCATTAGACGCACGTTTGTGGCTAACTCATGTCTAATAAGCCCTCCATCCCTCCCAGGTCGTCAAATTGACACCAGGAGAATCTCGCATGCCACAGGAGTTGACTGACGCAATAACATCTTCTAGTTGATCTAACCTATGTTGATTTATTGTTCGTTTATTTTGAATTCTTTCTATATCAAATTCGGTATGGAAATCATAAGAGAAATGAGCTACCTAATGAACTAGTGGTAGCTGATTCATCACCAATTAATATTGAAATTCACAGATGAATCATTAAGTAAAATACCTCACCTTCTGTTAGTGGTCTCTTAACATTGCATTTCGGGTTTGATCCGATAGTAGTTCCTATGACAAAGTAGGTACCCGTGCTATTGATCCTTACTAACGGTCCACCACTATCTCCCTTAAGGTCAAATCTTACTCTCATGATTTACTTCCAAAAAAATCACTCATATGAAATCTTCAAGGAATCTTAAATCTTATTCCTAGAATTGATAGGATTCTCACTAACACTACAAGTTGATTTTCCAGTGTCCCTTGTCGTTATTAACTTATCCTTCTTGATTTCTTTACGAAAAGACAGTTCGACTGATCGAAGTTTCGGTACAGATTTCTGCGTTGCTGAAGAAAATAAATCAATCGTGAATAAAAATAATCTAGCCAGAATCTCTATGATGAAGTATCAGAGGGATAAGACTCACACGAGAAAGGGAATTCGGTGAACTTATGGTCCTCAATTATGAGGAGGATCGAAACTACGCCTTCATTATAAATAAAAAAAATAGAATGAGTTAAATACTCATTTATGTTCACTTACTGTCTATACCGAATCCAATGGCTGTTAAATTTTTCGGGATATCGCCTTCTTTCGAAGGTGTACATATTGGTAATCCATCAGTTTTTGATATATTGGTGGTAAGCGTAATCAATGCAAAATCGCTTCTGCTTTTACACGGATCGTAGTCAGGATGAATCAAAATCTTAAGCATCATACGAAATGCTTACAACGTTGAACGAAAACACGAATTTAGCAATCAATCCAATTATCGACAATACAAATCTATTATTCATGAATATACAACTGAAGGAGAACTCCTTACCTCTTTTGGATGATATTCCGTTTTTGTAGTCGGACATGTAAGTGGCTCAAGACATGAACTGCCAGCATATATTGTAATGTCCGATAATGGTAGAAGATCATACCTCATGCTAAGAACGAAGGAAATGTTAGTAACCATGTTAAACTGGAATTTTGTTTACTACTGAGCTTAAATAGATCTCATCTGTCGTCACGTAACGAACATTACCTCTTTTCTATTTTGTTTTACACCAATCGACACCTTGACGAGCTTTTACCAAACAATGTGCAGCTGTAAGAATATGTATACGTGAGATTTGTACTCCACTGCATATTCCTCTTTGAGTGGAACGCTGACCTTCTGAAACGAGAAAAATACCAGACCGCTCTTGAGTAGTACATAATTAAGTGTGTACACACTCATATCTCTTTACTGTCTCATTTCTTCACCAAAGTTCGATTGAATGAGGTATTTTTCTGATACCAGCTTGCAATACTGCTTTTAGACTCATTCATCATTTGAGGGAAATGTTTTATATCAAACAGGACGCTTTACATTATTATTGTCTCTATAACAAAATAGGATGATTCTATATTCTTCGAAATATTGGCGATAGAAGGACGATAATTCGTTTTGAAAAATTTTAAAAAATGACTCACAATTTTTCTGAGTCATGGAGTTTTTTCACTCTTATCACAAACAAACTGAGTCTGATGATTGTTTACATGTCGCATTTGGATGTTTTCAGTTGTATTATATTATGAAAGTCCATCATGTATAGATATTGCTTGAATCCATATTACGCCAACATAAATCCATTCAAAAAAAAACACAATAAAATTGTCAATTGTTAACCCTTGAGGGATTCCTCATTTCATTCGCATAAAATATGAATATCAATCAATAATTCTACTCATTAAATAATTGAATCGATTCTATTGAATCGATTGATGAATTTTAATATATCAAAGAACAAATGACATCACTTCATGAAATATCTCCTATGTACTTTTGTCGCAATCATTAAACATTATTCATCATTCTAGGAAAATTTTACGAATTTTGTGATAATATAGAATTCCACAAAACTCAGAGCCTCAGGCAACGCCTAAACTCTTTTTTCCTCGTAGTGTAGTGTATTCTGAAGCGAACCAGGCCGGAAATCTACGAAATTAAGGATAGTGTTTCACCTGAGATTACGAGTTTTGTCGTTGACTCAAAAGCTTGTAATATCACACTATAGCCTCCTAGATCGGCTATCATTTAACCTTGGGATGTGTAAGCTGAATATTCTGACTGTGACCTTGTTTAGCAGTACTTGAGGTTAGTAAACAGTGTTTTATTGAAAAGACAATACAACACAGAAACAGGCTAACGTTTCGGCTTCCATTCCTTAAGTAATTATGCTTTCCTAAACTTAATGGTGCTGAAGCATTCGCGTTTAATCAAGCCTGCTTACTTTCCACGTATATTTTGGTGACATAATTACCATTTTGTGCCTCATAGACTAAATGATTATGCCTTGAAAGGGTACAGTTAAGATTTAAGCCTATACAGTGATCGACAAGCTATATCGTATGAAAGGGGCTTCTGAGAAAAAATCAAGTTTACAAGCAGTATGCAGGAAAGCAAAAAAGTTTTAAAAGCACATCCTCACAGCTGTATCTTTACAGTATCATTGAAATATTACATCAAAGAGGGAAAGATTATCATCAATAATCATGTCGCCTAATTCTTCGCACTTATTGAGGAGATCGTCTATTTAATGTAGATAATCACACATAATAAGAAAAGAATACAAGCTTTGGTGTTGATCAATCCCTTGTGGCGGCATGCGCCAATGCATTCGTAGTCAATGTGAGTTCGTAGAGGCGGTTGAATGCAAGCCTGCTCTACAGTGATTTGAGTTGATCACACTTAACCAAGTCAGTGCTAGTTATCTTATCCAGATATCTCTGGCACCAATTTATCGACCTCGGAAGGATGGCAGACTTGATTAGCTTGAAGAGCGGTCGCGAACTGATTGAAGCCTGCGTGTTGCTGTGACACCTCCACCACTGCGCCCCGTACATCAACAATTATTCATTTACTACATCAACAAACATTGAGGTTAGCTGGCCAAATACTTTCTTAAAATGGTTTTAAGCTGACGAACAAGAATTCAGTCTTACCTCTTGTTTGCAATATAGCAGCAATCCAAGGAAATTCATTTTTTTCAGCGTCCTTTCCACCAATAGATCTCACTTGACGTGAATTTTCAGCTGAAACACATCTAATTACTGTATTACAGAATGTTTGATTCTGTTGTTGTTAATGCTTCTACATGTGATATTACTTGAAAAAATTGCTCGGTGTTAAGTAACTTACGAAGGCGATGGTATCCACACTCATGTTTTAATGCCTCATTTTCCTCAGCTGTGATATTTTCGGATAGCACAGGAGGTATCAAAACTAACAGCCACAAGATACGCATTTAAAATTATAGGAAAGCCAAAATACTGAATACAAATACTAGTGTGAGCTACCATGGTAGTACTTTTATTATTGACAACTAATGCACTAACGAGAGGAAAAAAATGATAATGTTTTGGTTAGGTCGTTGATTAAATGTGGTTCACAAAATGTTTTTAATAAAGTACGTAGTTTTTTTAGCACTGATTTTTTCCTCACGTCCTCATTTACCTGGTCATTTGTCAAGTCAGAACTATCCTACAGTCTTAATGTTCAATGTTTTCATAAGATGCTCGATAGAAACGCTAGTCAAGAAAAAAATTCATTAAGAGTTTTGAAGAGTGACAATTGATCTTACAAATCAGTTACGTACAGTAGGAATTTTGCCTGAGGAAAAAAATAGCAGGCACTGAATTTACTACAAATTTTATTAGCAGCATTGTGTAAATAATTAAGCTCTTAAAGCTTTGACATAGAACGTAATGATATTCAAGAAAGTTCAATTCTACAACTATAGTGCCTATAAAGGAAAGAGGTCAGAGTGCCAAGAACGGTACTCCGATACTTCAATGTGATTGAAAACCTCCGAAATATTACAAGATACAATTGTGCTTCCTCACTAGCTTAGTTTGATTTTAATGCAGTGAAATTGTTCTTTGATTGGATAAAGTGCTTTAAGCCTTACAATTCCACTATCGACATGCTTTTCCGAGCAATGACCTCGTTTGAGGCTATAGAATAATGAGTTATAAAAAGCTTTTCTGGGTTTTTCAGACAAAAATTCAATGGCATTCATCTAGAAAATTTCCGCTGACACGTATTCTACAATTCAATATAAAATGACCGCCAACGTGCAATGTGAAAAATGTAAATTTTTGCAACACCTCAATAAAATTGGCTAGTTATTTTCGTACTGAATTAAGCTCATCAGATTTGTAAAGAAAGAAAAGTGATTGTTAAGTTGATGTGCTGAGGGTCGAGTTCAGCATTTATTATTCCTCATCATGAAGTACCTCTGTACTCATGGTCAGAATTCGTTTTTTTCAAAGTGAAGCAGTGGATTATACCGTTCTGAGCAACTTATATTAAAACACATTCTAGGTTACCATCTAAATATATAGTGAGGATTCTATGATATCTAATAACACTTAGTGTTGTAGTATCACTCAAAAAATTGTTCTCCTCATTTTCAACATGCAGATATAACTCACGTGTTTCAAAGATCATCATAACACATCATCGTATGAGTTCAAATACCCAAATCAAAAGTGCAGATTTCCGAATTCACAAAAGAGTAGTAGCACTCCGAAATTTTGATCACCTTCTGTCATAGGCATCTAATGGTTCTGGCTGAGAACTGAAAAAAAAATGCTTTCCAAATATCGGATTCTTTGACCTCTCCCTATACGGTATGCACACTTTCCATAGATCTCACTAATGAGTTCTAATGTAAATACCTCGTTTCATACGCTGTCCTACATTCGCTACTGTTACTTTTTGTATAATCACAGACTCATGTAGTTTTTATTACTTCAATAGATGAAATCTTGGTATAGTGCTATTAAGAGACTATGTAATGTTTTTGATCATGCTTAAAGGAAGCCTCAGTTACTCAAGTTTGAGGTCAAATACACTCGAGGATACAACCTCCTACACCATTCTTGTTCTACCACTGTTACCAATTTTGATAAAATTCCAGCATCGTACTGCCATTAATTTGGGAGAATAGGAATTTCAGATGATCGTACTTGCAGGAAACATTGATGAACTATAAGCTTTCTACGTTGAACGATTCTACCAGGATGCTCCACTCATTTGTTTTTATCATGATGTCCTAGAGGTGATTGAGTGTGAGTTTTGTATATACAGTAATCGAGGTAAAAATCAATGACTTCAGATTATTCCGGTAATGATTTATAGATTCTGTACGACTTTGTCGGGCTAGAAAATACCCTCATTAAACTCATAAATACATGAACATCCCTTATTGAAATCCTATCCTTAGCCTTGTGCTTTTGAATAGTAGTATTTCGTCGAAGCTTTGTCAGGAATTTTTTGTTGCTAAACATTATGTATATCTGACTGTACTCTTGATTGCAGCTAGTAAAATGTCAAGCTTAAAAAAATTTAAGCTTTTAAATCTTTAAATACACTACAGATCGCTTCATTTGTGGGTTTGTTGCCTTGTAAACAAAAAGCTCTGTACAATATTCTTACAAGAATTATATTTCAATAAAACATTTGAGGAAAAGCTGTTTCCTTCTATTATCCAGTGTTTTAATTTGTTGTGAGAATTTGAAGCTTCAGTTAGAAACGAGCTTTTCGTTTTTAAGCAATCTCGGATAAAATACAAAACTTTTTGAACTGTTTACCTCATTGTTAAGTCTTGACAACAAACAATAGAAGTTACCGTCGAATAACATGAGTTATATAGCTTGTAATTGAGGGCAGTAATGAGGAAAAAAGATTAGAAAACGATGAAACGTAAGTAGTTTTCCGTGCAGCACTTGCAACGATTTCTTTTTTTTTCCTCCTTAGATGATTTTTGGATGAATCAAAGCGTTCAGAGAAAATCATCGTTACATGAAATACAACTGTAATCACTGACGTCATTCGACGTGTATCGATCGACGTGATCACTAGGAAAAAAACAGCTTTTTCTTGCACAAACATTTATTTATTTGTTTGCGGCTTGTTGGATGGAAAATTTTAAAACAACTGAAAATAGGATTTCAATCGATAGATCAACTTCTGGCAAGGATGCCAAGAAGTCTTAGTATAAGAAAACTTAAATCTTCAAAGTCTTGAGATGCTTTGTTTACCAGAACAACAACCTGTCAACAACTGAAAAAAAAACATCTTCTAGAAAAGTTTAAACAATTTGAAATAGTATTTTGAACACACAGAGAAAAAAATCAAAAATATTCGCACTATACTTTTTTCAGTTCATTACTGAAACGGATGAGGAAACGAGCGACATCAGATCAATCCGGTTCTCCGCGCGTCCATTGTGACAAATTGCGTTTGACGAGGAGTGGAACTTATTGGAGGAAATTTATTGATTTGTCAATCGAATTCATCGTAAAAGGTGTAGCCTCCTTCAGTCACCAACTGTAATTTTGTTTTGAGGAACTATTATTTATAATATTTTTAATTATGTTTTTTCCTCATGTTGCATTATATTATTATATTATGTATTATATTATACTCATGTATTCCTCATTATTATATTCCTCATAGTTTAAGTAATGATTAAGATGATGATGTCATTCAATAGCAACGATCGAAATTTTTCGAGTACCTAATTTATTTAATCTATGCCTTTTTTTTTGCAATATTAAACGCTGAACGAAACTATACGGTAGTTATTTGTTTTTTGATCTCTTTGTTTATAAACAAATAATGTTAACCCTATTTAAACATAATCAAACTAAACCGCAAAAAAAAACAGAAGGATTTTTTAAGCATTATCATGTGCGAGTCAAACAGATTATCTGATAACACTTAGTATAACATAAACACCGAGTTTTTTTCGAACAAATGTGAGTCAAAATGTCAATGACCCTGTTCAAATTATTCCTCATTCAATGAGGTCACGTTTTTATCATTTGTAATATTCGAATAATTCTCGTTAATTTTCATCTTCGTTGATTTTTCTGACCACGAATATTCATAGCTTATATTGCTATGATTCTTACAGTATTCCACCTCAGTGAGTTAATAAGAAGATTAGAAGTCAGAAATCCACCAAGTACGACATTGACTAAGATTTGTGGCACCGAGTCTCGTGATTGACTGAGGAAATTGAGTTTACCTAAACCCTTTATATATCATTTTCAGTATATTAATTACATTGCAAGCATATGAAACGTAGCGAGAAAAAACCTCAACACCATTTGCAAGTTTTTTACCTCATCCAAAGCTAAATTATTACAATACATATTACGAAATTATTAATTCTGCGTAAAACAAGCAGCAGATTCATGATTAAAATGAATATTAATGATTTGCTTGCTATATAAAATGCCTGCCAAAACAAAAGTTCTCAGTTGAACCTCTTCTTCACTCTCTCCATTACCTCGTTGGCTGAGTGGCAGTGGCTAGCGATGTTTTTCCGCATTATGAAATTTGTAGCTTAACGATTTAAAATACCTAAGCAATAGTTACATATTGGCTATTATAATCTGCCGGCCAAAAATCTTATCTCTAAATATACCTCAGTGGAGGAGGCGAATTGGTCCCTTTTTAATCAGAAGCTTTCATAGAGAATTCTCTAACACTGTTTTCCCTACACTCACTTATGATCTTTGCTTTTTTCCATATTTGATTAAACGTCTTCACGAAGTGATGTAGGATTCAGATGTGACGTAAATAATACGTGTGGTGCTCATCTTCTGAAGTAGTTTCGTTCAAGAACCAAAAACTATTCGATTACGATACTATAAATTTCAAAAGTTTCCAGGATCGGCTATCCTTTAACCTCGGCATTTGTAGATTGAATATCTTAACTGTAGCTTTGTTTAGCGATACTCGAGTTTGGTAAACAGTGTTTGATTGAATAGACCACACAACTGACTTAGATCTTTTTAGGCTCTGATGAAGGTGATTCTGCCGAAACGTTAGCCTGTTTCTGTGTTGTATTGTCTTTTCAATAAAACACTGTTTACCAACCTCGAGTACTGCTAAACAAAGCTACAGTGAAGATATGAATTTCGAGAAAAAGCCTCCATCTACAACGGCTTTATTTATTCAGAATTGCAGAAATGGTAACATTTACAAAAACGATCGCTTCCATTCTGGTGATCATCTTCTGCAACATCTCTCCCGTGCACGCACGCGTATCATCCGATGCAGACGCAGGTATTTAACACTGTGGAGAACCATTTTGTACTGTAAGGTACTTGAGATTTGGTATTCACTAGAAATAGATGTCAGATACGAAGTAGTTAGTGAATCCTAGCGAAAAGCTGAGCGTTATTTTTGTAGTTTTTTTCTTTTTCAAAAAATAAAACAAGTATCAATAACTATTCGGTAACGATTATGAAAAGGTCGAAGTATTCACAATGTTGAAATGTGGCTGGTATGAGCAATTTTTTTTCGTTACGATCTACCATTGTTTTTTTTCCTTTACAGAAAATGTAATCGTGAAATTCGCTGCCTCAAATTTCACCTTGCCAGTAGAAATGGCATACACAACGGAAATCGGTGCACTGAAAAAAGCTCCGTCAATTTCATGGAGTGAAGAGGGAGCTAAAAATTTTATGATCAATCTAACGAAAAAAGCGGTACCGTTTAAATAACACTTCGTAGGGCTTTCAGCTATTCATATCAGTCTTATCAGTAGGAATATCAGAATTGATAGAATTAGAACACGAACCAGCTTCAGATTGCTGTTATTCTTCAAGAAATGATACCATCACATCTTGTCGAATCGATATTGAAATTGATAACTGTCAAATTTGAATACGAACCACTGAAATGTACGACTGTACATGTCGGCAAAAGCCGTGGACCATCAAACCATTG
>KN716911.1:23234-37747 GCA_000816705.1 Dictyocaulus viviparus | reverse complement strand
CACGTCTTTTCAATTTTAACCGTCCGATTCAAGTCGTTAGTTGTTCAAACGAATCGATGTTCATGACCAAGTTCGAATTAACGAGTACACTTACACCACCGACACCTCTGCTGTCGCATGATCCAAGGACATTAGAAGGTCTTCTACGTAAGATTCCGATGCAAGCATTCGTGCGTTGTATGCACAAATCGTTATCTTAGTCCTTTCACGTTTAGGCAGCCTAGATTGGCCCTGCGACTGTAGCAGCCTCTCCGTACTCGTCCTACCCAACGCAGCCGTATCGGGGGCGTCTTTCGGGGTCAGGGGAATGAGGCCCTATTTTTTTACTTGTGTTTTGCGATTGTTTCCACGGCTAGCCTGCAGAGCCGTTCCGCGGGGCTAAAAAGGTTTGGTTTACTCATGAGCAGCTTTCCAGTCTATCCCAATAAGTGGGCTGGAGTCTATTTGTTGGAAGCGACCCCTAACCGCCTCCCATGTACTTCCGAGTCGTTCGATTGCGTGCTTTTGGCCGAATCGACAAGCAGGATACAATCTATATACACATAAGCACAAGTACGTACGCATACATAAATGTTACTATGTGCATACAGAAGGTATGAGTCGACGAGCACAGCAGAATCAAGGAGTCCATCCCATGAATCCACCCGCGTCTCAAGGCAAGTACACGGTCGCTTTTGGTTCGCGATTCACCCCCTATCCGCCACCTGGGGTCGCGCCACGTAGCCTCGCGACTAACCGGCTTGTGATCTCTTAGCGAGGGAGATCTGTGGGAAACATCCATATAAACAGGAAAACGAGGAAAATCAAGGATGAAGTCATCGCACTGGTCGAAACACGAATACACATTCCCTAGGCGTTGTTTATGACACTGGAGAACAACTTCTTAGGAACCTGAGATAACAGACGTGTTAATGGCGTTGGTTATTCGTTGATTTAAACATGGTCATGAATACCGATCTTATTCAAACTAGTGATACTAATCGTGCGTTTAAGATTGAAAATACCGATACAGCTGGTGACAATCTTCATCACCTAGTCTACAACATCGGACGGCAATAAAGTTGAAATCGAAGCACTTTACATAGATTGGAACAAATTCTACAGAAAAGATCACATATTTTACAAGGTCGTTTTCAAATATTTTGATGCTGAAATTTTTCGAAGATTGTCATATTGGATTTCATAGATTCACATGGAACAAAGCGAATTACTCAGCTATTAAAATTAATCATGAAGAACAAGATGATCAATGCAAATAACACTATCAACAGCCCATAACCTTTTAACGAGCTCAGGGAGTCTCTTAATAGAAAGTACCACAACGAAATAAACTATGTTAAAGTAAATATAAAGTTGCATACCAACATCACAAAAAAAAAAACAGAAAATATTTTTTAACGCATAGAAAAGGGAAAATTGTAATTGGTCATGAAGTAAAACTCCGAAATCGACGTAAATTCAAAAACCACACAAACTCTTGAGTTTGTACACAGATGGTGCGCAGCTAAACCTTTAGACAAATACGAGTGAACCTCTGGAAATTCAAAACACTGCAAAGAAATAATAAGAGTAGATATCAAGGATGCATAAGTAGAATTGATGAATGACACAGCTAAAGCTGGAAAGAGCACTCGCAACGCACGTCGATGCTTCAGCAAACATGAGATTGTAGCAATTATAAGACGAGAATGACTGCTATCTGCCGTCCAGATGGAGCACTCATCACCTCCAAAAAATCGATAGAAAATATTGTCCACTATTTCCGTTTAAATCTTTTCTATATCCTTATTTAACGTAGCGTGAAGGAAAAGAATATGTTGCTTTAAAGGTATTTCCTTATATCAAAATCGCTGTTTTGTCGCAAAAAAATTTCAGAGCACACAGATCAGGCAGACGATTACGCCAAAAAGTTATTGAAATCTGCCGCCAGCCAATAACACACTGGCTAGAGCTCCAAATCAATGAGAAATCAATAAGGTCGAGTTGCTGCATAAAGTGGGAGGCGTTAACATCATTGGCAACTGTTGACCATTCTGTATGTTGCCTATCATTGTTAGCTTTTTACACGATTCATCTTTAGTAAAATAGAAAAGCAGAACAGTAGACAATGAACAACTATGCAAGCAATTTCGAAGTTTTTGAGAACAGTTTAGTAGATTAAGTAGATAGACTATATTCACACAGTTGAAAGACACCAAATTCTGCGGGAGCGTACAAGACCATTCTGTTTCATATTCACCAATCACAAAGAAGCTTTCGGCTCCATTGGGACGGAAGTGATGATGAAAGAATTGAGGTCAAAAGCTTCTCACTCCATACAAGATACTTCATGAGCTACACAGAAAGTTAACTAGCAAAATTCCTTCCAAGGCGATGTATCATCAACGTTAGGAACCATTGAACGAAGCAATACTATTTCGCTTGAACTACTCACGCCCACTCTCGAGAACATTATGTGAAAACTAGAATGGGATAATAAATGTTCGCCTTGATCAACTTCCATTGCAGAATGCGCCTATATTAAGTTACAAATTTACTGTCAGCAACTTTACCATTTTCGGTTCGCTAGTTACATTGTATTCATTAAATCAATTATTGCTCAAGGTAAACAAATTTTAGCTGACGTCAACAGTGCTTACAGGAAAAGTGACCTCAAATTGAAACTACAAAACAATGTTTGTGAAAAACGGATACGTTTCCGAAGCTCCACGTTCATGGAGGAGAACGGGATCTTAGAGAGATATCTACAAGAATAGTGATCCTATAGGAATCTAACATAAAAGATCAACTCACGTACTACCCTAACATGAAACTCGGAAATAGCTGCTTCAGGTTCTTTGCATTGTTTGATCACATACTCTTGCAACAACCACGGAAAGAAAAGCACCCATGTGGTTAGTGCGAGATTATTAAACATTTTTCAAGATTTTTAATATTATAACACAAAGTTTGAGATGAAAGGAAAACAGCAGTTAGATAATTTAAAAAATCTGAAATCTAATCTTAAATAAAAGATAATCACAAAGTCGCGAACTGAATTGTGTTGGGTGTCACTGAGGCACCTCCACCACTGACCTACTGCGTCCCCAAGTAAAACAGTAACTGGTGATAATCTATTCGGTTTTTTGAGAGATTCCTGATCAGGAGATGCGTATAGTGATACGAATGAGTATTAAACCTTTACTGCAACTCCTCGTAATTTTTTGCCTGAATTCATCCAATCAAAGCAAGCTCCAACTGAACGTATTGCGATTAATCTCATGATCCAATGATTTTTGATAAATGTGGCTCAGAGGATGAGAGAATTTCCAGCTACATGCTTTACATTTAATTATGTCGGAATAGCCTAGCCTGTCATAATCCTTAGTGTTTATCAGTCCCTGTCGAATGCACCACGCATTCGTCTTTATCGCTTTGTCGTGATGAATCCGCAAGTGGATCATACATTGATTTGAGGCGACAAATACTCATCAAGCTATTGATAATTTCACTGACTCGATCGTTTGAAAGACATGAAATAGATCGTATCGCGGAGGTACGAAGTGTCACAGTGGCCCACGTATTTGCTGTAGCCCGGATATGCGAGTTTGAGCCCGGAAACAACGGCAGAGCTGGCTAGGCAGAACTGAAGCAGGAGCATTTCTAGCGTGGTTCTGTATCCTGCATTCAAGTGAAAGCCCAGCTGTAGCTTTCTCATGGTCTACGCTACAAACAGTCACATGCCTTCATGGATCAGAAGGCACTTCTTTGACTTTACTTCATCATTACGGAGTACCACCCTTGGGTTTACTTCTACTTATGTTCCCATGTATGTAAATATTCTAGAAATTACTCCCTACCTCGATGAGGCAATACACCATTTTCCCGTAGATATACTTAGTCTGGTTACTGACCAATAACATTAAACTTATTTTCAATATAATTGAGCCAATACTAACATTTTGAATTCTAGCTACGCAAGCATTGTATTGGCCTGTCGAATATTTCAATGTTTACTTGGTATATATCAGCCCTTTAATGTCATACTGAGAATAATAAAGAAAGAATAGGACGAGAATAATAAATATACACAACACCTACATTTGCTTCACTTTATTCTGGTGCCGCGTATTTGTCCCCTCAAGAAAATATACAATGATACATAACAGTATTTTTATGCGTTAGCAATGTAACAATTAATAACACAACAATTTAGATACAACCAAATGCTCTAGCCACTACAGAAGAATGAATGAAAATATAATTAGCTAATGTTAGCGAAAGCTCTACTTGTAAGCGTCGCACATCGCTTCGTTTCTTGTTTCCAAAACACTATTTTCTCAATACCGGACATGCTTCCTGCTAACCATGAATAGTAAAGAGAGTGAAGTTAATTACAAACAATAATAATTACTAAACAACTGAATAACAATGTTGTGAACATGGAACAGAAAAATAGTTATTCGAAAACAGAAAACAGCACAATTACCAGGTTATAGAATGTGATATACTTTGTATGAACATTGAGTTGTGCGGAGAGACATGAACAGTTGGTCGGTTTATGAAAGTTTTACGGTCTAGAAACAAGACAATAGATGACGTCCAAAAAATAATTGTATTCGCGCATGAAATCACTTAAAAGACAAAAGATAAAATTAGTTGTACAACGTTGGAGATGACAAACAAGGATATTCAAATCTCACACTAATGTGCGTAACAATGTACAACATTCACGAGAGCCAATACTGGCAATGTTAAAATCACTATGAAGGAAAACTCAAAAATTGAATACCGAATCTATATTGCAGCGGAGTTTACATTTGTTACTTCCATTTCAGGCAAGTCATACTGTGAATATTGATGCTGGGCGTGAGTGCATTGCTGCTTTTGGAAATACTTCTCCAGTTTGGCTAAAAATATGGGATCAACATCATAAGAATTGGAAAAACAAACACAATAATTACAATCAACATAACATTCTCATACGCATAATTTCTCGACAGTGAACATGTAAACTGTTAACCAAGTAATGCGGCTACTTAATGATACATAACGTATGATGAATATGACGATATTAATATGTGTGAAGAGGTATCAATTTAGAGCTTCGTCATAGAAATCAAGTACCAAATCAAATCAAACCAAATGAGAAATCAAATGTAGAAATGCCTAGAAGAAATGAAAACCTACACAATGTGATGACTTTAAGAACAAGAACTTCGAAACAAAACAAGAATTAGAAACACTGACTGATAATGTGTTTTCCGTAGCTATACTTTCGTAGTACTGGTATATGTGGCTTTATAGCGTACATCATTTTCCTTCGATATACTGGATCTGCTATATCCAACATTTTCTGCACAACATAGTTTGCATACTGGTCTTTCATCATAAGCAAGATTGGGGGCTGAGTGCTAAAAATCCTTTTGAGTCTCGATTGAGTCTCAATTAAAGTTCTATGTAGAATTGCAAAATTAAAGAAGACGAAAATGCTTACTCATTTAGGGCTCCGCAAACTTCATCTATTAGTAAAGTTTTGTGATGGCCACCCGCACAGATCAAACATTTCTCAATTACGTTAGAGGCAAACTTGTGTTGTGCATACCGTAGCACATTACCTGCTACCTTCAACGCAAGACTGATCATCGTTTTGTAGCGAAAACAAAGTATCAAGTTAGTGTAGTAATTGACTAGCTCATTGCTTACAATAAATCAAACAATCTAACTTCTTGAACTATGCGGTCACGATCTTGATTAGTGCCATGTTCGAGAACATGTTGCACAACGTAATTTCCATACTGGTCTACTATCAACGTATTCATGCTGGTATGTAGTGCTTCCAATACAGGCCGCTTTTGTTCCTCAGAGCAATATTCCAACACTCTCTGAATTACTCTGCATCCATAAGGATGCGTAGAAAGTTGGGTGATCTGCAATAAAAGTTGGAAAACAGAAGTGCAAACACTTTCTTGTACACTTTACCGTATCTGAGCCATTTTTAGTAAAAGTATTAATGATAAACTGAAGGCGTTCAGGCTTTACTTTTTCGATAACTTTCTGCACTACGTGATTACCATTTTGATCCTTGACACATTTCAGTATCTGGAAAACAAAGAAATGAAGAAGATGGAAACTAAATCAAAAGTTGTATAAACCAGAGATAATCGTAGTAATACCCATCTAAATAAGCTATGATGACATAAAAATATAATAGAACCAGATTCCCACGAATAATTTAATGTTGAAATTTATAAACGTATTTTGTAGGAGTAATCATGCAATTATATCCAAGTCAAACAGGTATTTCAAGCGACATATCTTATCGTAATATAATTTATAGTAGAATTATGTTCTACCACTGACCTAAAAAGTCAATTAAGAAAACAACCACTAACTAGTTAACTGATAAGAACAGAACGATTGTTTATTTTCTTCAATTACCTCTAATATTATACAATAACAATTTTTGAAATATAAAGATCTCTTCCGACAACGGAACACCATACTATAATTTTTCACTCTCAAAAGAATCTGAGCAAATATGAAAACTTGAAAATTCTTACATGACCCTCCATTTCACGGAGTATTTCCAATTGTAGTGACTCATCAATCGTCTCCATAGCCTTCTGAATCACTCGACAACCATACATTTGCAGCGCCAAATTCATAACATTTCCTTTCAATGAACGGCCAAGAGCTGCTCTCTGTTCAGGAGTGCCAAACTCAAAAAATTTCTGCAAAAATTCCTACGTACACCTGCTCGACCATTGACATACGTATGTTCACCTGGATGACATAGTTGCCAAATACATCCACCATGAGCACATGAGCTTTCGCAAGCACCTCTTCAAACAGCAGTTGTTTCTCTTTATCAGAAGCACGTTCCAACTTTTGCTGTATGAATCTAAATGCACACAGCATAGTTAGCAATGAAAAATATACCGAATAGCACAAAAGTGACAGTATGCTCACTGTAAAAGATTTAGCAATTCTTGCTACTTCCCATTCATTCACCAATAATAAACCACCCCTCAATACAATGATAGTGATAATCCTACATATCATTTATGGCATTTTGATAGGATAAAAGTATAAAAAGGCTTTAGCCTTTCATCCATACTTTTCTTTCCTTCTCTTCACTTCGTCGGACAACTTTGCTTTCACTTCTCCTGCTTTTTGTTGGACCTTATCACACTTCTGCTCTTCCACCGACCACACTTCTCTTCACTCTCAAGAAAGGACTTCTCTAATATAAGTTTTCTATTCGTATCGCCATCGATACGATATTTTCTTTCCTATTCTTTTCTACTTTACTTTATAATAAGGGTTTATTATCCGAGTTCCAGTTAAATCAACCAATTTGGGGATAAACCATACGGCTACCGAGCCCGAGCCAGCATAAAAGATTCTTGAAGATTTGTTATGAAGAAGAATCATAAGCCGTAGTGAGTTAATGATAAACATTACAAATATTACCACATAACCTCACCTCATAATCTTATCTTTTACCTTTTTAATACAGTTGAAATGACATTTGCATTTGAATTTTATATAAAAAATAACGCTTCATTCCCAACTAAGCAAAACCTCATCGACCTAAGAAAGCAAGCTTTTGATAAATTTGTTAACGACAGATAAACCGAAGACGCAAAAGGATATCATCATCTTTACAGAGAGAAAGCATATTTTTAGCAACGTTCACACGACACAAAACCAGTAATTTTCGATAATGAAGCTACTAAGATGAGAAATCTCGTAAAGTACGTACGCATGTCAAAAATAAAAATACTTTTCATCCTGAAAGTGAATACGACCATTCCCAATTTGAAAATATGAATATTGAATGTAACCTCGATCCATGTTGATCTTTGGCAAATTCTACGACGTGACAAAGAATATCAGCAATTTGTAATGGAGGGGCGCGATTGTTACGAAAATCCTCAAGAATATGACTTCTATTCACTGTTATTCTGAAACAAAAGCGATGTGAACCATATAATTTTTTCAACCATGTGCTTTCTTCTAATAAGCGTTCTCAAAACATATTTAGTGATGCCCGTCAAGAGCTCTCGTCTGCATGAAAGTAATAGCAGTGAATTTCTCTTGAACCCGCCCATCTAAGATGATCATTAATAGTTGTTTCACATAAAAGACGGTTGTCTGCCGGAAAATATCTATTAACCATATTAAAGTATCACACACTTTACCAATTCATTGATACTTTCATTGCTGTGATAATCTTTTGAGAACATGATCAACAGGAAAGCACATTTACTACTCAACAAGTCAAACGTTCTTTTTCCTGTGCAACTCACTGGCCCATCTGTTCTTTTGTGTTTTGGCACTTCAAATTCTTCCTAACTTGAAATAATCGATTTTGTTATTACCATTTGCAACAAATATAAGTTGAAAGTTGAACAAACTATTCATCGATGTCAGACAACATTCATTAATGCACCATTTGTTTTATTATGATAAAATCATCGATGTTATTTGAAATAAATATTAAATCAATACTGATAGCCTTGAATATTTGCACTTCCCATAAATTTTGGATATTAGCTACTTCCATTAGCTACTTATGATTTCTCAAAACTGTTTTTTCAAAGATTAAATAACGAACTTATATAACAATATGAGAAACAAAAACTGAATGATTTATTGCTATTTACATTGTTAAAACAATCAGTTCACGACAGACCTGGCGTTATTTTCATCCAACAATCGCCGTTGTGAAATGGTACTAAAAGGAGCGGTGCTATGGGATTGAGGTTGAACACTAAGTAGAGGAGCACGAGAAGTAACATAACTCGGTAACGCGGCGTTCATGCTTGGTATACCATTCACGGCACTACCTGTGGGATAATTAATAGTAGTAGCATGTAATATTAAAATTGCTACCTTCACCTAATACCATTTACCTACCTTCGTTTTCATTGATTTTTGAATAATTCAGCTTCATAAAACACCTAGCTAAAGTAACTACTTAAACTATTACGTATAGAATAATGGTATTCATTTTTAGCAAAATGATGTTACTGAAACAACAGAGCATACCAAAGAAAGTAGGACTACTGTTTAAGGAGGGCGTTTGCGGATTAGATTGATTGCTGTATTGCATGTACATCATATGGGAGGCTGGAAAATTAGACAGAGTCGGTGGGGTACCTAAAATACATATTTTTAGAACAAATGAAAGATGAAAGCAATGCAAATCTTATTAAGAAAAAGCCATAAGTGGACTGCTACTGAACATCAAACTATTCTGCAATCTTATATTGATTGCCGGATGCTCCAAAGTTCGAGGATCAATATTGGTATAACTAATTTTAATAAGTAGGATCTGTACGATCAAAATATACTTCGGCGCTTGATTGAGGAAGTTCAGTGAAAATAAATCCATAGTAAACTCACTACTCAACTGGAATGCGAAAATCAACGGAATAGTTAAGTTAAAATAAAAATTAGAAACATTAACTGACAAGCGCGTTGATTGAATACCACTCTAGAATCTTAAATTTTAAAATTTGAAAAGGATGAGTTACGCAAAATTAATGAAGCAGTTTACTAAGGAGTAGTTAGCAGATATTAAATCCGAGTGCTTTATATTTCTCTTCGATGCAAGCAAAACGAAATATCTGCGAGTTTGGAAAATTTCAAAGACAAAGAAACTTTTGTACTGTGTACTTGGAGGATTGCTTTAGAGAATACCTAAAATACATATTTTTAGAACAAATGAAAGATGAAAGCAATGCAAATCTTATTAAGAAAAAGCCATAAGTGGACTGATTGCTTCAGAGAATAACAAGGAGTGGTTAAATTTTAATTTCTGATTTCATCCAATCTGATACTGCAGTCTTAAAAAATATTGGAGTTTAAAAGAACGCATCAAAATCTACATCTACATACAATAAAACCTTTGAATGATGACTAAACAATTCATTGAAGAGAATGAAGAACGAGGCAGTGACAAAGATAAAAAACAAGTCTCATTATTTAGGAAAACACAAATCTTTCAGCAAACGCGAATTCTTTACTAGAAATCAACCCCATTTTCTAGGCATGTTAACCCATGTCAAAAATAGATATGAACAAGATTGTATATAATCTACACGGAATCTACATGATGAAATTCAACAAAAATTAACCAACCCTACAGACAAATGAAGCAATAATACGTAGTTCTATGCCTCAAATATGGATTCGTGGTAATATGAAGTATTGAATTCTTAAATAAGTTATAAGAAATTTTCTCCATAAATAATGAATGCATATAATTTTAAAGAATTTTAGAAGGGTGAAGAAAGTGTAAGAAAGAAATATCACACAATTTCACACCCTGAAATGTTTGTCCAAGATCAGATCGCAATTGATTTGTAATCTGGTGACCACCAATTGACAAATTGGATAGGCTGCTTGTAACCCCTACCACTGGATTCTGATAAAACGGAGGAGATGTCGAAAATACACTGGCTGAGATTGTTGCTGGACCACCATTTAGAATCCCTATAAAATAAGAAAGTCGATAAAATACATCTTCTTTTTCACTATTACATTGATTGTAAAGTGTGTTACAAGAGCAAAATGAACGAAGCTGACACTTTTTTGTTTTTAAAAATAAAATTGAAGTTAAAAAGCAACAACCCAGCAAAATGTTCTTTAATACAACATAACAACACTATTAGTTTCATTTGAAAATAGTGATACCTCCCCCCTTCGAAAAGCAATCACTATTCGACGGAGGCGCAGACGAATGCGAAGAATAAATTGTTCCCCATGTCCCATATCCATAGCCGGGTGCAACTGGTGATCCCGAACCAAACGGTAGTGCAGTACTTCCTCCAACAACGTGACCGCTTTGAAACAGAAATGGTGCCACCTGAAAATTTCGAAATAGACTGTGCTTAGGCATTTGTAGCGTTGTCACTTCAGTTGCTAACCTTTGCACTGCTCTATAAAACAGGAAAAAATTGACGTTTTGAAGAATTTTATTATTTTGAAAAACATTTGTTTAATACGTTACAAGTCCAACGATAATGTAGGAAAATATTCAACAAACACGAAAGACTCACCATCCGTTACAGACACGAATCATAGTAATCAAATTAATCCATGATTACGTTTGACTTCTATATTAAACAGAGCTTAATATCAAATGCTGCGTATTAAAAGTGCTAATAAACGAGAAGCATTAATAGGATTCTTGAAACACCAATTTTCTGGACATTAATACACTCCTGTCTCTAGAAATGGAATAATTGATGAAATGATGATAATGATCAAAATCCCACAACGGATTGCAACGACTAACAGCAAATATGGGTGAATATTTTGAATCTGTACTAAATTTCTACAAGGATCTCTTTTTCTCTTTTTACAAAATGTCTGAGTCGGCCGTTGTGATAAAGAAGAAGCATCAAACTGGGACTTTTTTATTTTGGTGCGCTGAATCGGTACACACCTGTAAATGCATATAGGTATCTTTATACATGCGTGCACGTCGGTGGCTTTTTACAAGCATGGCCCCGCATGATAGCCGTGAGTAGCAGTAAGAGTAATGAGCCTTATTTCGCGGGGTATCTCAAGAGGCCCCGACAACTTAGTTTTTTGAAGCATAAGTACAGAGAGCCTGCTGAAATGTTAGACTTAAATTCAATTGCCTAGATTCAAAAGCACAACGATGAAGATTTTTACGTACAATGAATCACCAACAAAATCTTTCAGTGGAAACATTCTGATGCATGTTAGAATTAAGCACAGTGCCATTGAAATGCCGAAACGAAAATACAATATCCACTCTAACGTTATTAATGACACTGGAGAAGAGCTGTTTCTCGAAACATACGATAACAGAGGTCACCGCAGTGTTGGCCTACTCTACCATTCGTGGTCATGAATACCGTCTCTTCCAGAAACTAACGATCCGGATGTGTTTTTTGATATGAAAAACAATCTGTGATAATTTACCTAAATTTTAATGTTGATAGACACTCATAGCCACACACACATCGTTGTGCTCTCGACTGAAATGTCAGTGCGATTTACGCATTAACTTAAAGTAACCGCTCTCTACAAAACCAGTACATTTTGTAGCAAATATTGATACAGTCTCCTTCCATTCTGTAACCACTACTTTAACGTTTATTACATTACAACACTTATCAGTTCAATCACTAATTCATGCACTACCACTACCTGAACGCTTAAAATACTTTCAACATTGAAAGTAAGATTCATTCTTCGTCAAAATCCATTCCACACTTCGTTCTGCTTTCTTCACATCAAATCACTCCACATTCCCTACGCTTCGTCTTTTCAACATACCACTATCCATCCAAATCATAGTTTCACATTGCATTCTTTTATAGTTCAAATAAACGTTTATTAAGCCCAGTTTTAGAATTTAGAATAAAAAAATTATTAAACTGCTAACGGAACCGAATCGATACACTTTTTATCTCCTTGAAATTCTCTCACGTGAAGCCAACAACTTCCCTATGATAGCACGATGCTGTAGGCCACGGAACACAAACCGTGGTCTGCAGAGCACTGCGGTACCTAACACTACACGGTAGACCGTACTCCCACAATAACAAGTTTATAAAAAAATTAATACGTCTAACCTTCAGAGTTCTCAAAAAATCCCATTCTGTTGAGGCGGAATCGGTCATGGAAGCGATAACTTCAAAAGCAAGAATAATTATATGGGAATGAAAATAGACGCACGTCACACATTATCAACTTTACTTTCGTTGAATTACTATTGATATTATTATTATATTAATCACAAACAACATCAGAGAGAACAGTAAGTTTCAATCAGGTATGCGACAGAACTGATCTTCAATTTAAGCAGAAGAGTATTCAACGAACAGAATATTTTAGAATACTCGAATTTCCTTAGGGCTTAATATAAGGGAATGAGTAGTGGTCAGACTCTTTACAAAGATTCTGGGAAAATTATGAGGCTCAAATCAAACCTCGTGTGTTCAATAACAAATAATGGAAAATTTACTGGATCTTGCTCGACTTGTCCATGATCAACGACAATACAAGTTTTAAAATATCTCCTATTGAATAAAAAGGCCATACTGAGATTTCCAACATAACGTGGAATTTGTTCTCATGTGTCCTTTAGCGTTAGTAACACAGGATTTTTATTATGAAATTTTAGATCAGTACATTTACATATTCTAATTTTCGAGTAGAACGCGTAGTTTGGAAAGGCCAGCGTAGTTTGAGTGGGAATTCCCTCAGCACTCAGTAATCTTAAGGCTATAATGACGAGTATAATAGATGGCACCCAAAAAGATAGGCTAACGTTTGATATAACATTATGCATTGTTGTACTATAATATTACATTTTTTTAAGCAAGTTAGAATAGAGTTCATGTTGTAATAGAAAATATTTTTTGCAATAACAATAAAAGCCACATCTCCAGGAAAAACAACCTGAATATCTGGTGCACCACCTTGTGCTTCTATTCCAGGATTAAGCATTGGGACCGCATATGGTATTGTCACATCCACAGGGAAAACATCGTTTCGTCTCTCCTCACTTAAATTATTTTTGAAAAAAAAATTATATGGAAGAAAAATTGACTACCTTCAACGAGTGTTTCCTAATATGAAGTTTTTTTTCATTTTAATCAAAAAGATTCTATGGTGTAACCACTGAGCTGGAGCGTACATAGTTCAAAACATATCATTTCAAAATAAAGCTGATAAGCAATTTGAGTTCTATTTTTGTACGCGTAATGCAATAGTAAGAAGCGAAGCAGACATGCATGTTTGGGCTCAGCTCCAGGCAAAATAAGCCTTCGACAATCAAGTCGATTAATTACCAGGAGAATGATCTCGAAAGATAAACAGCTGCATTGCATTGGTAAGCGATTGGTCATATGAAGTGAATGCATAGTCTGTTCATCGTCATAAATCTTGATATTAGGGAGATAAATCCATGTGGCACCATACATGTATGTACGCCAATGCTTTACTTCTTTAAACAAAAATTTGTGCTTTGCACATTGACGAGTAGTGTTGTCGATAGGAACAGCATGATTTGAACATTTTTCGAACGCTTCGATAGGAACAGCATGAATTGTAGCGAATCAGTACTATGGGTGTATGATTAAGAAAAACAGAGGCTTTTGAGAGTACACACTTAAATATCACATAAAAAATCGTCTACAGTTTCAAACTAACACTCAGCATGCCCCATATCACATTAATTCACATTCCAATTGGATAGAATAGAAAAAAGTAGAAAACAGTAGAGAAAACTTCAAATCAAGTAGATCTACTCTTAAATGCTGCAAATTTTGACCACCAATTGTTGAATCAGCTTCACTACAAGTTCGCTTCTTCACTAATATCAATAAAACATTCTGAAATATGTAATAAAACGTGGCACTTGAATTCACCTCAGAAACTTCTCTACATGAATGAGTTCGGCCCCACATAGAGCATTTGTAAAAACTGGATTTAGATTATTCCTACTTATCCATGAAAAAATGGAACAAGTGCAGGCATAC
>KN716911.1:0-11192 GCA_000816705.1 Dictyocaulus viviparus | reverse complement strand
GATAAAGCCACAAATACATACACCTTTCTAAGCGTCGTAAATAACATTTTAATCACCTACCATTATAATACAAATTGTAGTTTTACATTTTCCGGCGGATTATTGAATGACCAAGCCAAGCAAAATCCTTGGTTAGATTTATATATTTTAAAATACACTATTAAAATATTTAGACTAGAATTATTATTCATATTTAGATTAGATTATTTATAATTTAGAAATATCTTACTAGATATCGAAATATTAGCATCGTCTCAATAGTCAGATCGTTTTTAATGGAGACAATTAACGCAGCAATATAACATTCTTGTTTTTTTTATAATTTTATTACACTACATTAATATTTTACGGTATGTTACTATTACACCTTAGGTTCTAGTAGCAGAATATCGATGCTGTAAATTTCGTCAATTGCTGAAATACAGCACATCTCGTCAAAATACAAATCTTCTTCAGTGAAATCTTACCATCTATAGGAATAAAATTGGTAGTATTTCTATTAGAATTGTTTTTATGGATTTTTCAACCTGAAATATTCAAATCTGGGCAAAAAAAATAAGACACCATTGATAATGGGAGTGATCCAATCCACAATGAGGATCGCCATGTCGGCGTTTATAGAGTGCTGCCACACCACAATGCAAATCGAGTAGAAATCATGAGTATCGTTTACCAAGTATTGTCATGCTATTTTTTTCTCATTGAAGCCATCAACCGATTTCTATTTTTCCTTTTTATTTTCCATTACCAGCTATCAAAAACACGCAGCTTCTGCTTATAGATGAGGAAATGTTTCCAAAAAGAATGGCTTTTAGCTGACGACAAAAATCGACTTAACAGTCGATTTGGTTGAAATATCTAGAGAGCAGAGTCCCGTAATGTTTGGTTGTTTTACAGCAACGAATACCATTAATACGTACTTAGATACATGAATGATCCACTTGTTGTGCGGACTCCAATACATCTTTAATTCATCTTCTCTCTGCAATGCCGTCTATCACGGTGGTGCTATTTCAGCATGACGTCTAGAGCGATTTTCATAGCCTGATCTTCAACGGCAGCTGCTAATATAGCTGACGGATTGATAAACAGTCGTTATCGAAAACAGGATTCTCGTGGAATGCTCCATCTGTCGTTTGTTCTCCTTATTATATGACCAGCTTTTCTTTTTTTTTGCGATCGAGGGCTATTCTTCTAGATCACAAACATGTGCTGAATTTTCAGCATTTGACTTAAGACAACGCCGGCTAGAGCTTTTGAGTACCGACTAAAATGAAAATACATCCTTCAAGCCCTTTGTGAATCATTTGGTCAATTCTATTAGAGGCACAAATGCGGCTTACGTTGATTTTCTTCTTCTGTATCACTCATCTTTCATGTTGTTCTCAATGTTTAATAAACGTCCAGGTTACACGCATGAGGTGGTCCTTCCTACTGGAATACCATCCAATCTGAGTCGAACATTGTCGCAGTATTGAATTTTGATGAATTGGATGTTTTCCCATTAATGTGTAGCCCAATGTTTTTTTTCCGGTTTTTAATTTATTATTCGTTTAATTTATTAGTCATTATTTGTGCTCCATTGATACTCCTCGAAAAAGACTATGTAATCCGCAAAACGAAGATTTGGCAGGAATTTTCCGTAAATTCGTGTGCATTTCTCGTCCCAATCATGTGAGTTTATTAACCACTGCAAAGTGGCGCTGGACAGCCTTCGCAATTTAGAGTAATGGTAAGTGATTAAATAAATAGTCGTTTTTTCGTAGTGTACCTTTCGATACTGTTCCGATATAATTCTCATATGAGACAGATTGAGTGGTTAGTCGACGGGCGCCAATGAAACCGCATTTGTTTCGACGCTGTCAAGCGCTTTTCCATAGTCGGAATTGAATTAAAAAACTACAAAAACAGCAAAATCCCTCCTGAAAAATTGCTTGTTCGACTGATTGTCTTCTATCCAAAACTATCGGTGTAAGTATATGAGTGATCTATTTGAATGCATGTAGAGTACCCATAGTAACCACGCTGAACAACTGTTACGAAGATCTCTTCAGTCACATTGCTCAGCAAGGATGGCCGCGCTAGACGTCCTCTACTGGTCTAGTATTTTTGCTTTTTAAAAATGTGGTGTCATGCGCGTTTCGAGAATCATATGTAAGGCATATAGGCAGTAATTTCATTGCGTCTTCAAGCTGTATTTTTTTTTCATGCTTTCTATAGCAAATCAAACTCCAGAGAAGAGAATGCCGAGTGGTTTTAGTCCAGCGTGGATTTTGGAGCCTAAGACAGGAGTGACGGAACGAAGAATATTTGTGCAGAATTTTAATGTTATTAATTTTATATCACAACAAGAAGCTTTCATAATTCCATCTCCGTTCCGACAGCGGAACGTTATATTCACTCAAGTTTCGACAACACTTTTTTAGACTTCTTGTTCTTACTTTTTTTTCCAAAGCAACTCATTAATGTTAGAATAGATGTGCTTTTTTCGTATCTTGTATTTGATAAACAACTTGTAATCTTCAATAGAACACCATTAATCTTCCACTTGCGTTTGGATAGAATTTCTTAGGAATGTTTTATTGGCGTAAACAGCTTGATGTTTTCCTTTTAGTCGATGACATGGTTCTTTTCCAGATTACGGTTAATCTAATCTTCACGCTGAGTAGGCGGTGGTTAGTACAGAATGATGAAACTACGGAAGTGCCAATTAGGCAGCATCTCCTGTTCAAAAAAATGTGTGGTCACCTTCCGCAAGTCTCATGCTGTTAAAATATATCTATGTCCAGCTACGAATTTCCTTCTCGTAAAAACATTGAATGACTATGCAAGAAACGTTTGAAAGATAGGATTCCTGCAAAACAAATTCTATTTTCAATTTTTTCTTTTAATAGAGACTTTCTAATTCTGCATTCGTTATTGTTCGCCTATCTATTCTAATGTTGAAGTCTTCTACAACAAATATGTAATAAAACTTATCATTGCGGATGATTTCTTCAAACTGGTAATGAATCGCAAACTGGTAATTGGTACTCATTATTTGTGTCGGCTGGTAAATAGCAATGAATAACAGTGAACTTTCTTTGAAGCGTTGACTGTATTTGGAGAATGGATACATAGACGAAAGAGAACTTTGTCGATAAAGTAGGCAATGGACGACGAAGCATATGCAACCGACATCTCGTTTCGTTACATCTCTTTGCTCTACGAATATCCGCTGCTTATTTAAATCTTCTTGGCTCTTTTTTGTTGCATCACATGCATGCATTTACGTGCACTTTGCAAAAACATGCAACTTGAAAAAAAAAGGCAATCTTAATTGCGTGGTCTTCTTAATCAAACACTATCGCTAACCTTGCAAAAGAAACCCTCTAACCTAAAGTCTGAACACCCAATCAAACACACTTCATCCTAAATACTCACCTTTAAAGATGGGATTAACCTTTTTTTAGGCTCTGAAGAAAGCGATTGTGAAAAAGCCTGTTTTGTATGTTATATTGTCTCTTCAATTAAACACTGTTTACCAACCTCGGGTATTGCTAAACAATGTTACAGTCAAAAAAATTTTTTAGATTATATGTCAAGTACTGGCAGACGGGATGAAGTTGGCCATCGAAAGGTTGGTGTGGGTAGTGGTAGTCTACTTATTTTTTTCCTTTAATAAATGCTACCTTAAGGCACGGATGACATGGTAATCCGATGAAGCAATAATTTCGCTATACGTTGAATGTTGTAACGCAGCTCAGTTCAGTTTATTCCAAATGTAGTGAGTCTACTTAGCAATATTAGGTTTGACGTCACGCTAAAAAAAGTGGCTTCACCCGTTTCCCTCGTACTCTGGAAGTCAACCTCCAAAGTTGTTTCATGCAGGGGTCGACATTGTCTATTCACTATCGAGTAGCTTACAAAATATATTCAATGAAAATCCCAATAATCGAGAATATAGATCAACGCACACGGAACAACAGCACAACTGGTTCTGTCGGCAGTTTTTCGCCGCGAGGCAGGCAATGTAGAGAACACTCTCTCGAGTAATCTCTACTTTATCATTCAAGACATATTACATATTATATTAATTTGTGGTTTATGAGTCATCATATCGAAAGTTAGAAATGGTGGAGGCAAGTGAAAGTGCAAATGTCCTGATTCATAAAAGGTCATAATTTTGATATACTTCTAGAAATGATCATAGTAATGTCATGATTTCGATATGCTTCTGGAAGGGATCATAAAGGTCATAACTTCGATATGTTCTGTAAATGAACTTAGTTAAAGAACAGAAAAAGAACATTATTTCCTTATATCGAAGTCTCCGCCTCCTCCCTACATAAGCAAGTACAGTAAGCACTCCTCATTACTCTTCACTCATTACCCCTAACATGACATCTTTTCACCTTTGGTATTAGACTGATCATCGCTGTCTCATGTTATCAAAAGTCTAGTACAATTTCCATAATTATCTCATAACGAATTACTTTGGTCCCCACATATCATTCTCACCTATTGTATCTGATTAAAAATTGTTATCTGATTGAATAATCACATCCTTATGAATCCTATTATTTATGTTCTTGATTTATCGCTGTTGTAATATTTTTGTGTATTGTTTAAATAAAGGTTTAATTACACTAATTTGAGGTCTAGCTGTCAACTCTTAACGGGGTAACACCTAGTGTAGCTGCCTTTGCTTCTGACGAAGACGCGCACTCAACTCTGGGATCTTCATCCAATCTTCAATTTTCAGTATCGTCATTATAAGACAGACATACCCTGCTTCTGCTTCACGACAGGCAACAAGCGTAGCGCGTGTTATTGCATTCGTACTCCTAGTAGACATGGGACTTATCACCAAAGACTTGAAGAGCTAACTGTGAAATTTCAGCAGAAAAATATCGCAAAGCGATCTTGGTCGTCAAAAACATATGACATCACTTTGCAGTAGTTGGATTTATTTAGATTGCGAACAATGTTGTTTGAATCGTATCCAAATGTGTGCTAGTCGACGGCATTAGCATTTAAATGCATTTCCATGCCGTAGTAAAGCATCCTTTTTCAAAAGACTATCCTACCAGAGAAAGGTCGACTTTCACAATTCTCATCGCATTCGTTAAAGCCCTTGATCTAGTGCTTAACAGTTTGATTGGTTGTAGGGCCTGGTTCAAACGCTTTGATAATCTTTTCAGCCACATCGGTCTTCAAGCCATATTTAAGTCGTAAGGCATAGTCCAGCATAACAGGAACTGATCCATAATAATGCCCAGTCAATCAACCTCGGCGCACGCGTCCTTTCATACACTCCTGTACCCTCATACCTCATCCTCCATGTTGTCCATTCTCCCGGACGTTCTCGTAGAAATTTAACAAAGTCTGATTTGAGGAAAGTGTGTATTAACCGTGCGAAGAATCGAATCAGTAACCGATTTGACACTTATAATTACTGCGCTACGCATTATGCATCGAAGTGAATACCAAAAGTGAATAGTGATGCAAATGTAAACATGACATGACTCTCTGTGATGTAAAACATGGCCAAAGTATCACGAAATATCAGCGAACTGGCTAATTTTTCTTGAAATAACTTTGCCTCATTTGATCTAATGTCTAAAATTTGAAACACATGTTGTCGATGGAAAGTAGGAGAAATGGAGAGGGGGGGTGCCGCAGTGCTGGGGTGCGACAGACACGCCCTCAAGGCCTATCAAGCTCGCCATCTCTCATGGATAAGTATGTTTGTACCGAAAAACCTAAGTTAGATAACTAGCTTTAACTTGGTGAAGAGTGGTCTACTCAAACCACTGTATAGGTTGGGCTCGCATTCAACCACCTCCACGACATGATGTTAACCAAGTGATATAATCGAAAATACCCAAACACACTGTCTATGACATATTTCACATACTTGACACTGCTTCCTTAAGTAAAACTTGAAAAAAGCAACTAGTGTTGTCATTTAACGAATCAAATCATCAGTATATATCATTTGTTAGGAATATTTTAACCCTTCGTATAAGCTTCTTATACAGCTACTACACTCCATCGCGGTAAGCACTACGAGCAATATAGCTATTCCTATATATTACTGGACACTACAGGTAAGCATTAAGAGCAGCAGTATAAAAGGACTGCTTTCAAGCAAAACATTTTGCATGCTTGCATAGAGATTACTTGGATTCTCGTCGATCATCAATACAGTCGAGTGCGCCCCAGTGAGCATTCAATCCCACTCTCTTGTGCAGAAGTCTAGTGGGTTTCTTCCGTAAATGACATTTATTGATTAAAGGAATTTGGCTTTAAAAATTCCTGTTACACGTTTTCTCCTTTCGGTTAACGTCGATGGGACATTAGCTGCGTATTTTTCCAATGAATATGATCTTGTATACCTTATCTTCTTAATTCCATGGTCATATTGTACTAGAATTGAACAACCTTGATATTGAATTTCTTAAACTGTTGGAGAAGTATTTGAATGTACTGAGTGTTTATGTAGCGCTCACGGTAAATGTAAGAGAAAGCTTTTACACGACAAAGATTAAACAAGTTCGCCCTTTGTAGCTTTGTGATATTTTGATAAGTCTAGTGATTGTGTCGTGATTTATTAATCTGCATCCTTCATATAACTCTGCCTGCCCGCATGGTTTATCTTCTTCTAATTTTTCCTTAATTTGATTACGATGATTTGTGTAAAGACCATATATTTAAAAAAGAAAAAATAGATACACTCCCTTTCGTGTAACCATACGGTTCCGTATTAGTTTTTGAAGAACTGAAACCTTGCACTCGGACACATCACGCGTAAGGAGCCGAGCAAGTGGTCTTATGAGTGTCTTATGGTTGTGCTTTATTATTCTACATCTTTGGAGAATACTCTCTCGATTTATCTCTACTTTATCATTTGAATTATACGACAAGTCGACATATATCGTAATTATACTGATTGCTTTCTCTGAATAGTCATCGTACCGAAAGTTAGCAAGTAAAAGTGCAAATGTGCTGGTTCATAAAAGGTCACAATTATTTCGTCATTTCGATTTCTTTTTGGAATCAAACATAGCTGAAGGACAAAAAGGACATTATTTCCACATAACGAATTCTCGAACTCCTACCTGTATAAGCGGCTACTCATTACGAATTCCTTTAAATCTTCATATATCATTCGTACCTTTTGTATACGATTAATAATTGTTATCTGATTGCGCAATTACATCGTCACGAGTCTTATTATTTATATTTTCGATTTATGATTATTGCACTCTTTTTGTAATATTTTATGTGCTGTTTAAATAAAGGTTCAATTACCCAAGTTTGAGGTCTGGCGGTAGACTCTTACTTCGGTAACACTTAGTGTAGCTACTTCTGCTTCCGACAAAAACGCCTTCTAAGATCTGTGATCTTCATTCACTCTTCATTCTAGCATCGTCGTCAAACGAGCACACGCTTTAGTTTAAAGTTTGAGGCTCGATTACACAAGTTCGAGGCTAGCAGTACAAAAGACCCGCGTGGCAAACTACTCACGATGAGCGTAAGATATTCACTGGTATTACTAATATCAGTTAGCTAGTCAACATAAATTTTTTGAGTCGGCTAATCTTCCATCAATCCATATTAGTTTCAGAGCCACTGACACCACTACAATTCGGCGCATCGGCTACTATAACATCCTTCATACAACTATAAAATCGAGGGCGACTCGATCTGTACGACTCTGTACCGGTAAAATAGCATGTAAATTGTTAGAAAACTTTTGGAAAAGCGTAATCGTCGTTTCTACCATGAAATCTAGCGGAAGTGGCTCTCCAACATTTCCAAGTCAAAATCACTGATGATTTTCTCATGGCCTCTTTAGAGGCAACAAGTGTTTCATCTTGACGTCATAACATATTAAACCTAGTATTAATATTGTTGAATATTCAGCGCTCTAATTACTAAAAATTACAAAACAAAGCAATGATTGAAAGCTAAATTGAAGTATTACTACACAGTTCTTGCTTTGCCAGTGATCTTTCACTTGTGGCATGGACCAAGCATTTGACTTCATTGTATTTTTATATTTTCATTGTATTTTGTGGAGATGAACGAATGCAAGCATGGTTTATACAACTAGTTCATGATGACCTATTAAGTCAATGCTGCTTATCTTACCAATATTATTCCGTCAAATTTCTACAAATCCCGTAAAGATAAAGGGCTTCGCTTGCCCGGATGCGAACTAAATTATCGTCTGCGTAACATCGTGCCTTCATGCCTTCTGGTTGAAAGCCACGCTATACATTTTATTTCATGGAATTTTCCGATGTAACTGGATCTTGGTTTGCTTACGTAAAAAAGTGAAGTATTAACGGCTAGCGAGTAATAATAGTTTGCTGAGCACTGTTCAATCCTGCATTGACAACGCTCAACAAGTTATTCTATGATATAAGTCACCTTTATAATGATATTATTTTAGCACAACAATAACAAGATAGACGTACAGCTACGTGCTAGAAAACAATAAAAGTATCAGCACATTGTTGATGTTTATACAAGCAGCTACGAATGAATGAGTGATGTAATTGTTAAAACTTAGGCGAGTTAAATACAAACGAGATACACCGTCATGTTGATAGAAATATTTCTAGAACCTTTATCCATATATTTAAATTAGCATTTTTGATCGACAAAACATTTACTTTTAGTGAAGCTACCCACTTTTCTTTTGATTGTCGTTGCTTTTTTGCCTTTGTTTCGGAAGTTTCTTCTTGTAAGTTCTGCTTAAGTGCTTTATTTCTCATTCCGCGAATTGTCTTTTTTTGCGTTCTTGTGGTTCTAAATGTACTTATCTTAGTACATGTGTAAGTTGTCGCAGTTGATTAGAACGCTCACGTCACATCTTCTCTCGATGTAGATGTGCTTTCTGATTTTTCTGAAATCAACAAAGCTATAGAATATTTGGCGTAAACAATAGCTTATTTTTACACAAACGAAAATATTATTGCAGAATATTCATACGTCACAAAAAACTGACCGGTTCTAGAACCAACCCACTTGAAGAAGAACATTTAGCATAGTGAAATGAACTTTACCAAACAAATGAATTTAATAGTTACTCCCCTATCAGTCTACCATTATGAGAAACTTTGTCAGCCTTTTTAAAGTAATGCATCTAATGTGTAGCTAGCATTAAATGCAAAATTCATTATTCAGATTGAATTAACTGTTGTTATTTTCGTAATCAGACTTCAGGTGGGATTCATAAAAACCTTCCACGCATCTTGTTTACTGTATCGTATCATATCATATAAGTAATACCTTTCATTTTCTATGATATGATCATTTTTTGCACAAAAAAGCTTTGCACTACATGTAGAGTGCTCGTTGGTATAAGTTCGTTTGTTCCTGTTCGCAAGCAACAATTGTGAGCAATACATGCTACTTCTCCCTCGATTTTCTAATGGGCCATCGCTCAAACAAAATAGTGATAACAAACCTTATTACTTGTTCACATCACTCCAATCAGCTGAAGGCGTAAAGCCTTCAATGAACCATATCAAACACAAAACAAAATGTCTACCAAGACAAAAAAGTTTCGATCTAATTGCCATTCAAAGCATTGTTTGGACAAACATTTAATTAGCCAAATTTTAAATTTTGGAGATAAATCGGGTCTCAGTCAAATATCACCCAGGGTAGGTGTTTTTGCTTCCGGTAAAATGATTTGCAACTTTTTGACCGACGTCAAGAATTAAAGTTATGGAACTCAGCTGTGCCGTCGTGAGAAAATCTACGTTTGATTTTCAAATCAAGCAGTATAACGATTACTTTCAATTATATTCTATATTTAAATATTTCCGAAAGGCTAAGTCAACATCGAGTTAACCTAATTCAGCCTTTAGAAAACATGATCACTAACTAAAAATAATTGAACTGACGACGAGGAAATTTCGCTAATCGGCCTCATCGCTATTCTTTCGCGATACATTTGAAAAAATATCCTCTGATCATTATTCCCTATGTGAGCAAAACGACATTTTTTAGGCTCTGATGAAGGCGATTCTGCCGAAACGTTAATCTGTCTCTGTGTTATATTGTCTTTTCAATAAAACACTGTTTACCAACCTCGAGTATTGCTAAACAAAGTCACAATCAAAAAAAAAACGACTTCAAATACAAAAACAAACATTGTGTTTGCCTAAAAAATTATAAATAATCTTCAATTGAAATGTTAAGGAAGCTGGACCTGTACAAACACGTGGCCTTATCTCATCAGCTAAATAAGATAGTTTTGGGTTTGATTCGTTTATGTTGCAGGATGCTAGGTTTTTCTGGCACCATTTTACCAGTTCCGAAAGGATGGGGGCTTGATAGGCTTGCGTAGAGCAGCGATCCTGACTCAGGGTTGCGTGTCACTCTAGCGCGTCCACCACTACGCTAGTGCACTCTCATATCAAGGATGAGGCTAAAAATGTTCTTTTATTCATAATCTGGAGAAACTAACAACTGGACATCTTCCTTTTGCTTCCATCCATGGATAACCACATTTCCTCGAACTTAGTGAATGAAAGCATTCAACAATGTGAAAAAACACAAGTACCTTCAAGGAACCGAAGTTAAGAACCATGTAGCAGTATTATTTAAATGATGAATAAGATTTCGACAAATATTGACGACAATAGAACAAAGATTACTTGATTAGAATTAGTTTTTTACAACAATTTACGGAGCTTTGTGATATAAAACACACAATAGAGTAAGACAATATTAGAAGTTACTAGTTGTTGATTCTTAGATGATATATTTTAAGTTATCTGCAATTCTTATGCCAAAACCGACGACGGTATTTGGAAAATGAGTCATTTTTTAACAGATATTTTGTGCGGCCATAGATTTCTCTCTTGAGGAGATCTTAAGCTAGTTATTCGATTATTCAGCTACCTTAGGCGAGCGAAGGAGGCGTTGGGTAAGAAGAGTAAGGATTGCTGAAATGTTTACGTGTACACAGAACGCCCGTAGGTCTCCATAAAACATCCATCACCTGGATTACCTGGATTCCCGTTGATCATCGACTAAGTCGAGCGGGCATCAGTAAAACTTCCGTTTTTCCCTATCGCGCGCAAGGGTATTCCAGTGAATTCTTTCGCTCTAGGGATTCGTTGAGCATCATAACCCCTTTCTAGGACTCTGGCTAATAGGTCAGACCATCGGGCTGGTGGTCTTTC
>KN716910.1:11933-38780 GCA_000816705.1 Dictyocaulus viviparus | reverse complement strand
AGAGCTTAGCAGAAGGAAACGCGCGGCTTGGGGAACATATAAGAGCATCGAAGACGTAGTGAAGAGAACAAAGAAGACAAGGCTCCGAGCCCACCTTTTCGATACGACGGTCCTTCCTGCCTTATCGTTTGCTTATGAAACTTGGACATTACGAAAGCAGGATGAACGTTCATTGAGCACAATACAGCGCTCAATCGAAAGGGTAAGGCTTGGCGGTTCCCGCGTCACCCCGCCGACAGAGGGAATACGAAGTTCCGATCTACGTCAACGATCAAAAATCAGAGACGCAGCCGTGCACGCCAAGCTTTCGATGATTAGGGGGGCCGGACACGTGATGCGCATGGATGATGACCGGTGGACACGAGCTGTAAGTGATTGGATTCCACTGGACATCAAACGCACTGCAGGAAGACCACCAGCCCGCTGGTCTGACCTCTTCACCAAGGCCCTAGAAAGGGATTATGATGCTCGACGAATCCCTAGAGCGAAAAGAACTCACTGGACTACCGTCGCGCGCGATAGGGTAAAATGGAAGTTTTACTGGCGCCCGCTCGACTCAGTCGATGATCAACGGGAATCCAGGTGATCCAGGTGATTACAAAGTGCTGCTACTTCTAAAGGTAAATTTTCCAATTCTTTGAAGTACCAGTACCATCAGATAAGTTTCTGAGAAGATATCATTGATAATGTTTGCAAAAAATATGTTGGATTGATTATTTCAGCAGAATGCTAAAAAATGTCGAAAGTTCAATAATTAGCAATATTTTACCACGAAAAAAACTCTTAGATGAAGAGGATGTGTTGGAAAATGCAGATGCGTAGAAAGAAATTCAAAACGTGGTTAGAAGATTATCACCATTATGGAACAGTCACTACTCCCGAAAACGCAATAGAAAACATTTCTATTCTACTTATCGTTACTACAAAATTTTGAACTCACCTTAAATCCACGATTCCTAATGTTCCAAGCACCATCGTAAGAGCGATCGTAAACGTTTTCCGTATTACGCAAGTAAGTGAGGAAATTCGAATGTCAGCCATAAAAGAAATCAGGCATTAGACGTCAAGCGATAGAAAGTTATGTAGGTCGAACATCGGATGTATGCAAATGATGACCTATGTACACCACTTGCAAGATGATCGGATTCCATTGGACATATAACGCATTGCGAGTAGATCACCAGCACAATGATCTGGCCTCTTCCAAAAGGTGCCTGAGGAAGGTCATGATGCTCAACAAATCTCTAGAATGGAACGAATATACGATACTGAACTACTTTTACGAGCAGTAGGAGGAAGTGGAACGTATGGAACGTATACTGACGTCTAGTCGACTCTGTCAATGATGAACATGTGTATAGGTCAACGGTTTTTACGGTATAATCGATAGTAGTTCATTATGGAACATTTCCATCATATTTCAAAAATTTTCTTGAAACTCGAAATGCCATGATAAAAACCAACACTACAGATCTTTTCGAGCAATGTGAGTGTTTATTTGTTCATTTCAAATTAAAAAGGTCTTCGATGGCTTGAAAAAGTTAAACTTTAATCACTATATAAGCAGTACGTGCTACCATAAGTCAAAGATGAACAAATGTATCACGAAATCTCTGAAAGACGAGTAGAAAAGTGTGCTTGGATGCATTTCTGAGCCAGTACAAAATAATCACTCACTATGTACTTCCAGAAATCCCTATCAGGTACATTAGTCGTTTTTTTGTGTAGTGCAAGTATCCTCCTGTCTTATCTTATAAAGAATAAAATTCTCTGCTAAATGACGGTTTTAGAAACATTCTAATCAAGTCTTCATGCATTTTTTTCGCAAACCATAAAAATAATTCCTGAGGATAGCTCGAGGATACAATTGAGGACAATATTAAAATTTGTATATCATCCATTGTTTGCTGAAATTTTCGCTTGTTCGTATTTCTAAGGTGTTTTCTTATTTGTTCGAATCGGAGTTGATATACATTATCAAACTCTCAAAGGGATTTCTAGCCGGCTAGCTGACTGCGTAAAGTGACCTCAACGATACAGACAAAAAAAACGTACATTTTTTTCTACGACGCATACTGATCCACTTTCGGATTCTCTTGCACTTCAAAGGATCAAAAAATTCATGAGCGTCGATTCACCGTATCAGCTATATAATAAAGCCAGAGAAATCGGCCTCTTTCTGGAGGGACGTAAAATACCGTAACTAAATTGACCACTGTAAGACATCACCATAGGAGTTAGAAGCTTTGTGCACATTCAATCACAATGACAATAAATTTATTCCGATGTAACGACAGAAGAAATGGCCCACAATGTCGATTTCTGAGTAATGTCGATGTAGTAAAAAAATTACAACAAGAATATCTCAAAAATAGACAACCAGCACGTATCTAATGACAAATAAATTTATTAAAATGTTGAAAGTCAAAGAACAAATCAAATATTAATGTTTCCAATTTCAAAATTTACTTGCATTTCAACCTAATAAGGCACGTATTATTCAAAATACACTTTTCCTTGTAAAACGTACATGATAACATACATACACTGTCTTTGGAAGCAATTGGGAGACAAATAACACTAGGAATATGTAGCTGAACTAAAATGTCTGCAATAAGAACGATACAAAAAGGATAGGATACAACACTACTATATTTAGGTAAAGGCCTCAAGGATTAAGAGCGTAAACTAGAAAGATTTACAAAGTTTCTCTTGATGAAAATAACAAGTCAACACATGATTATTTAATGGTTAATCAACTGTCAAAATAATAAAGTAACGAAATACTAGGCAAAAAAGTCGGATCTTAAAACCGTCATGTCATGATTTCTGATTTGTACTAAATCATAGTCTAAAATTTAACATGACAGCAGAAAATAAGGTTTGACCGATATTAATACCAGTGATCACTTACTGCAATCACACCTTGAAGTAAGCTAAACTGAAAAAAAGTAAATTCTACAGTTATCCCCATCCACCAGTCAACTTATGGAAAAGCTCTTCATTAAGACTTTGATTTTGCTCTTTGCTTCGCATTGCTAAGAATATGTATCCACCAATGAACTCGTGAACAATCTGAATTCTTTTGTCGTGAGAAACAAATTTAGCTTTATAAAATAACAATAGAAAGCTCGAAGAGGACCTTGCAATCTGCGGACAATGGTTTGAATTCAATATCTTCATCTTCGAATTGAATCTGGAAAACTCATTGAGTTTCATTTAAACTAAAAACATTTAATCTCATTCAATCTCATTCACCATTAAAGTATGCAATTGTTAAGCAATAAGAACTACATCATATAGCGATCAAGTGATCTAACAGTGCATGCTGACGCGGATCGATCGTTATTCGAAGTTATGTGTTTCAAACACTATCTCTCATTGAAGAGAGCACAGAAGGCAACGCTATATAAAGAGACAAATGGTATTTATTGGAAGAGCAAGCGGTAAATTTGAAGACTTATTAGAATAAATGATAAGCTTTGGCGTTAGATTACTTCGAAGAAAACAGACATTATTATGTACACAAAGCATAACACGTTCTTCTCAACAACCTTATCGAAACTATTGTTCGCATTGTGGGCGATATTACTAGAAAATTTTAATAATGTAAATAAGATAAGATAATAAGATAATCTTTGGTGTTGATCAAACCCTTGTGCGTAATGCGCCAACGCATTCGTGTTCAACGTGGTATCGTGGAGGTGGTTGAATGCGTGCTTGATCTATAGTGACTTGAGTTGACCACTCTCCACCAAGTCAGTGTCAGTTACCTTAACCAGACTCCTCTGGTACCAATTTACCGACCCCGGAGGGATGGCGGGCTGGGTAGGCCTGGGGGGCGGCCGTTAACTGATTCGAACTGGCGTGCCACTGCCGCACCTCCACCACTGAGCCACTGCACCCCCAATAATGTAAATAGAAATGCGAAGATATAATGTTTCGCAACACAGACTGTTTCGGAAAACGCAGCACTTGTGAAACCTTTTTTCACAAAAAATCTCAAACTTACATTTGTAAATGTATTCATATATATAAATAATATGTGACATGAATAAGAATATCACCAAGGATAATGTTTTTCTTAGAAAACAAAGAACTAGTAAAATTTTCTTAGTAGAGAATAGCTGCATTGATAGAAATACATAATGCATACAATTTATAATCAGGTGATTTAAATTCGTAAAATAAAGATTATAATGCACAGAATGAATGAGGTAATGAATTTGATACCTTCAGGTGCCTGATCTCCCAATTCACATGCCATTTCTTCATATTTGAAAACCTCCAAGTCTTTATGCTTTCGCCGTTATCCATGTTCATTTTAACCAACCGATTTATTGCAACTCCTGTATAGAAAGCATCTACGATGAGGCGTAAAACGAAGTACTTTCACCATGAACAAACCGATCAAATCTGCTTTTCGACCATTACGGAAGCGAACAATAAAGTAATGCATGCCATATTCAGGAAGTGCCTGCCATGCTCGAATGTATTGCAGTTTTGCTTCAGTAGAAGATAATTGACGGACATTAGCATGAGCATCAACAATACGCTGTTGGAGCTAAAAACATACATATCGGCACATAGCATCAACAAACACATCAACATATAAAGAAAACCACAAACAAATTGTTTGTTCCTCGCTTTTCGAATATATCGTTGAGAAACATATTCCTCTACGTTAAAGTCGTTCGGTAATTTCACCGGCACGGATCGCCGCATTGTGCCGTTTTCAATTTTGCCATTGGCTTAAAACAGGCGGAGGAATTCCAAATGGTAAATAACATTATGTAACGATATAGTTGTGAAAAATGACATTCAACGATCTTGTGGAGTAGCTTACTCGCGCTTTGCATATGGAGTAAATTCTTGATACTCTCCACTTCCTGTGGATATGTAGAATCAGCCATTGACTTTCCTCTAGATGCCAACCTACAAGCTGCCATCCATCGTGCGTATTGGTGCTCCTGAAATAGAGTAAGAGTGCAAATTCTAAAATGTTCCTATACACTGGTTGGTATTACGATTTGCTGCAGAAAAAAACACACCGTGTCACACTTGAGTACAAAATCAGTCATGCCTTCTGCAGTGGGAACGAGTAGTTTTATATGGTACTTTCCTTGTGAGACAGAAACGTCAGGACTGACTTCGCAACCAAAAAACCAAATTTTACATAAGACAAAAATTGTAAACTGAAGTGGAAAATTTAAGAAACCACTAGGAAACAACCTTTCAAAGAAAAATGTCCAAGCGGTGAATGATGAATTTCATTTGCATTCTGGTAGTAAGTAAGATAAAGATCTCGGAATAAGAAAAATGCACGTTTGAATCCCTTGAATGCTGCAAGTTTCTTCGGTCTGAACACGGGCAGATTACAACCAAAATTTTTCTTTGTAGAATCATTGAATACTCTATCAACGACCATCCTACATACTTCATATATTTGAGATAATCAGCAAGCTCTGGAACTTGCATAAGGTCAGATCGACGACTAAGTGCAGCGGCATCTAAGTTTTGTTCCTGCAGTAACAGAAAAATTATGGGTAGTGATAGTCCAAATTAGTAATTTAGACTACAATTATGAACAGACCAACTCGTCTAGCATCATATCAACGTCATCCTTTACTGGTCCTTCAGGTTCAGGAGAGTCTCGCTGCAGCGTTGCTTGCAGCTACAAACACTAACTGTAAGAACTTCCTGATGAAAAACTATAATGCAGGTTTCGCATACCTGTAAAGAAGCAAACAGTGTAGCCTCTTCCTCGGTGTGATCGAACTCGTCCAATAATATTGACCATTTCGCCTGCTCATACAGTTGATTGATACGTACAGGATCATACTAGAAACAATTATCTTTCAAAGTATCGTCATAAATTCTTTGAGCACTTCGAACAAAACAAAACAAACTTGCCTTCGGATTGAGGTCAAAGAATGTCATGTACTTAAAACGCAATAAAACAATGTCGCCTTCAAACACACCCTGCTCCATCAAAGACCTAAACTTAACAAAAAATCAAACATAAGAACGAACAAATACCTTTTCAACAAAATGGAGCGACTAACCTGCTTGAATCCAACCAGCCTCTGTTCAAAGCTGCCTTCTCAATATAATTCTGAGGACGAAAAACAATAGTCTCACGATTTGCTGGTTGACGTGGAGTGTGTACAAGTGCCATGTCAAATTGTTCATTTTCTAGCCCTATTTATTAATTGTACTTACACAACAAAGTTTTAGAAAAATAAGCTCTCATACATTTGTAAAAAGCTATATACAATCTCACCTTCACAGAAACTTATACTGGGCATAATCGGAACACGGCCCATTGTCCCACTGTACTGAAAAAAAAAACTGGTTTGTACTTGATAATATACTCTCGATATAGATGAAATCTCACAGCTCCAGGACTAGGACTTGCTCCTCTTGGCAAAGTTCCATGTCTCGGTAAGGTTCCCATCTCATGTGCATTAAAAATATGCCCACTAGTTGAGAGTGCTGGTGACTGCCCTCGACGCATTCGTCCATCGATTTGAGTTTGTGAGGCAAAAATTGGAGTTGCTTTCCTTAGTGTCATTGGACCGATTGATTCCTGTCAATGAAAAAAGTGCAAAGGCATCAACACATCTAAATTTTTTGAGAGGTAGCAATATGCTATGACACACTATAACGTCCACTTTGAGTAATTACGGTAGAATTCTCTCTTGTAGACAACTATTAACAATGTGACAAAAATTCACTTCTCCAGGACGTATGGGCTGCGGTCCCGACGAATTTTCCGCTTCGTAAGTTCCTTTACGAAGAATGTCAGGTGGTATTAGTCTAAATTAAATGACATTGAAACCACTTATTAAATGCCCGAGAATCTAAATATTATCAACATACCTTTTAAGTCCTAACTCTTCTGAATGCCTAATTCCCAAATCGCGGCATAATTTTTGTGTCGCTTTAAAAGCGTTGACGGAGAAGTCAAGTCGGGCCTCAATCACTTGATTGTCCGGCAGCTGGACTCTGAAATATAAGCATAGAAACGGTCAAAATATGAAAAAGTAGCGCTGCCCTAAAAAACAATAATACACCTTGCATCCTTATGCATTGGGGTGAATTCTAACTTAGTATCCGCACTAACTCCACATTGGTCGAGTGTGGAACGAGTGTGTTGGAGCCACCGACGCTTTTCCGGCCACCACAACGCATGATCGGACCAATCTCGTGTCACGTCTGTAATGAATTTCTCAACTGAAAGCAATAATAATAACTTGTTGAAATTTGGCTACATCGGATTCAGCTACACTGAACGCATTTAATGATTGATTTACCAAAAGACAATAAGTCAGAAAACACAATGCACCATAAAAACAGATCCATCTCTACTACTAACTCACGAGCCTCCTAAACTACTTACGTATATGTAGTTGTTTTTGACATGAATGCATAAATAGCCTAACAACCCCAAGCATTACCCTATTCTATCTTAATAGGCGGAAAACCCGAAAAAAAATGCATCTCGAGATTGACTTCTGATCAGCAATTACAACAACAATTCATAAGCCACCATTGAAAAACCTCTTAACATTTTTAGCCTCGCCATCACTTCGACGCTCTATTACGTAGAATGAAAAATTTTTTTCAAAAAGGATTTAAAGACATTTCTTCCGCAATTAAATTGAATTCGAGTAAAAGTAGGTTTTTCATAAATAGCTTTATATGTGTATTAGTGGAAGACATTGTGTCTCACATTATCAGTGGGTCTCGTGTGAATATGAGTGTAATAGAAAACAAGCCGGCGTAGGTGTTTCAGCCCGTAATCGAGATCAATTGTCACACAAACTCAGTAACACATATTAGTAAATTTTAACTTGAAGAAGAAAAGCATTATTTCTTGCTCAGTTTATTAAACTGAGATACTAAAGATCAATGAGATTGCAGGAAACAAGGAAAACCCAAAGCTGGCAAATGAATAAAACCCAATTACAAAAGCAATAAAACACAATTCAAAATCAAAAACTATACGCTGAGATCCACTACCACTGATATTCAGTGAATAGTATTATGAGAGGATTCCCAACAAATTACACGCTTGTTGGTTTTCAAATATCGAAAAAATCGTCTTTGCTAAATGACGTCACAACCGAACCGATAAATATTCCAAGTACCTTCGAAGAAAAAAGCCGTAGTAATCGTGAGCATTTTTATGGTTTAGTTCCTTACCTATTTCATCTACAAGTCGCATCATTAAACCGCCAACATGTAGATCACCACGGACAAAAAGGCTCCTGAATGAAATGTGCATCCAAGCCAATACACTTTGAAAGTCAATAAAATAATTAAAATGAGTCGAAACCTTTGAATGTTCATGTCAGTCACGAGAATGGGAAGGCTCCAAGAACCATCACTGGCGGCAATGCCATCTACGACCAAGTGCGCCATTCCGGAGGTGACTAAAGCCTCGGGCACAGACACCACCGCCAACTATACGTAAAGATAGACCGAAAAGTGGGAATATGTTATTTCAATTAGATAGATAAAAAAGAAATGAACAAGTGAATTGTTCCTCGACTACTTGTACTCATAAAACCAAAACAATAATAGCCCACAAAGAATCATCGTTCCGAGCTAGAAACCTAATGCGTTGAAAAATTTCTATGCACCAAGCAGAGTGATAAAGCGAAGATTATTCTTTCCTAAAGGAAAAAATCAAGAAACGCGCTTTCTAAAATCAAAGTCTCTCGCTTTTAAACATATAAGGGTAACTGTGTTCTATTAAGAAGTCAAACATTGGAAACAAATGCTGCAACATGATAATATAAGAACCTTCAGTGAAGCCAGTCAAGACGCGTGGGCGCGTTTACACTGTCAAATTGAATGTTCTGCTGTAGCCTCGAGCGGACACTGCTTTAACCCTACCGAGACTCTTGCTCCCTTGACATAGGCAAACGCAGACGACAGAGTATAGCGCGGCATCATCGCACTAATCGTCTCGCGTGTCGTGCCCATCATGTCATATCATAAACGAGCCAATTTTTCATCAAAACTTCTGGGAATGAGACTATTGAAGTTGAATAAGATCTGATGAGCATCTAAAGCCAACGTCTCTACAGTTTACTTTTATGCCATCAATAGTCTACCGTTCCTAATTCTGTCTTACTAGTTTCATCTGTTTACGAAATTTGATTCGTATCGTTTGTACGTCGTTATAATATTTTAGAAAACTATAATAAAAATAGTGATAAGAAATAATATCTAAGTATAGAATAAAACAATAACAAAAAAAACTTCAACTGCCTTAACATCGCAAGTGTAGGTATATTGTACTGATTATGTTCAATGACTTCCATATATATCTGTCCGAATCGCATACGTCCTATGCAAAGATACCGCTGAAATAGCACAAGACGCTAAATCTACTAATCATAAGGTTCACTGAATGTGATCGTACAAGCACTAAATCGTTAACAATACCTGCGTAATATCTCAATGCTGAGGAGACACCCGTATCGAGAAAAAATTATGCGACCGACCACCTAAACCACTTTGCTTCTGAATATTTCTGATTCCAAAAGATCCCTATTACCGTACCGTTGTATTTCATGTAATAACTTGTCAAAAATTGTTTAAAAAAGCGACGTATTTTTTTGAAAAAGTGCCAGCCGACACACGTCCTGCCGATTCATGCGCGCCGATTAGATCGCGTTCATCAGTGGTGAGCAACGTGGAAGAATTTTACAATGGAGTTACACAGAATGACAATCGGATGATGTTATTGTTTTTACTTCCTGGAGAAATAAACACTAAGACTAAGAGACTTACACTAAGAGGCTCTGGGTATTCCAGTTGGTTGTTAATGTATTGTCCATCAACACATTTATTTTGAATAAATTCCAATCAATTTTTGCCACAAAACAACTATTAGCAGTTTGCTTGTGGGTTTTCTAATACCTGGATAAGAAACTAGTTGAGTTTATATTTGGATTTTACGCATCCAACGTTAATAATTGTTACTTTTAGTGCAATATAGATTGTAAAAAGTGTTATTTCATCTGGATTGGTATATTAATTTGTACTGAAGAAACTCACATATGCACTGCAGTAATTCACTCTCTAGCGATTTCATATTCTGTTGTTATGTAGCCTGTATGTTACGTATTCTACATACCACTATTATTTCACTCCAGTAATTATTTGAATTTACAGTGTCTACACTAGAAAGCTTTATGTTTTGCATTCCAGCTGTTTAATAACACACGCAATGAGACGTAAACTTGTAAACTTATAATTACATGATTCTTAATCACTGCAGAAAACTTGATGTTTTTAATTGAAGAAGTAACTGCGCAGTTAGTTCTTCGTTATTATGATATGTTAACGTCTATTTTGTGTTGAGATTCTTTTCAGTTGGTCACTATAGAGATTATTCCTAATGAAAAGGTGAGTTTCGAAATTACGTGAATCAAACACTATTTTTTAAAGGATAAAAGATTTAAAGGATCGTTGCGTTAATCAAAATAGTAACAGATTATGAAAGGAAAGCATATCAACTTAGTTAACACAAGTGCTGACTTCTTACTAAATGGTTGAGTAGATGTACACATCTTACGTTGCTTCTCAAATTAGCCAGGTAGAAAGGGGTTTTTTGTGATTGTTCGTTTCGTTTCTTTTTTCAATAAATATGGATTCGAAAGATTTGCTGCTTTGTATTCCAGGATGGTCCGTCAGAAGCAGTTGAGGTCTTCTAGAGTTCCTAGTTCTCCAAAAAAACAAGTCATCCCCCTTAGCAGGAGATTGGAAACAAAAAGAAAATTGCATCTAAACAATCAAAGTAGTTCGAATGCTATAAAACGTGCTGGTAGGTGCCCTTTGTTTTAAAAGCTTTTTTACACTAATACTACTTCTGTTTTGATGCATTACTAAGGATGAGATTAGGGGATTTTAATTTTGTTCTCTTTCTTAGACTTCATAGAAATCTGTTTTGAACTGACGCAGCACTTTAACATACCAATAGTGGAATATTCCTTCTTATGTAATTTGATCAACTTCGTGTTGGATGGATTCGTTGGTTATTCTAGTTGTTTTGCAGCTCCAGGAGTAAAAGCTCTTCGAGAAATTCGTCATCTTCAGCGTACTACGACAATGCTCATCCCCCGCCTATCGTTTCAGAGGGTGGTTCGTGAAGTTGCCAGAAAGGTTTCTTGTCTTCACTTTTTTGTTCCATAGTGTATTGTCGAGATTTATTAGTTGCTCTAGGTTTGCAACGAACGAAATATTAATGAGGAATATAGATGGCAAGCAAATGCAGTCCTGGCCTTGCAGGTGTTTTACGTCCCATTTGACCTTCAATATTCTCATTAGCAAGTAGCGTATTGATACATGAGAATTTGATATAGAGCAAAGTCAGTACTGATATTTTGATATTTCGTTACTTTTCAGGAAGCTACCGAAGTATATCTTACATGCATGTTCGAAGACACTAACCTTGCTGCAATACATGCACGTCGTGTTACAATAATGCCAAAGGATATGAATTTAGTCAGAAGATTGCGTGGTGAGAACGTTTCTATGCCAGTTCCAGGAGCTGTAAGAACTAGAAAGCAGCACTTTCCATATAAATCTACATAACGGTTTTTGAATACAACTTGTTAGCAATGAGTCGTGTGTAAACGTTTTTTGGATTTTTTATTTGTGATACCTCATTGTCATCTCAATGCTATTATAACATCATCTGCTTCGTTCTGTGTTATTTCTCGAGAGATGTTATTATTCATAAAGTCTTTTCTTCTGTCATCCCAATATATGGAGTTCATTTCCCTATAGAAAAGGACATATATAAAAAGCACATTACTTGCTGAAAACTATTTTAGGAAATTCTCTTGGTACAGCATAAAGTTGGTTCAGCAATGTACCCTTTTTTTACCATTTTATTTAAGTCTTTTACATATTGGTCACCTTTTTAATGTTAGGCTAACACAACAATTGTTACATTACTCTGTCACTAGCATTTATATATAGTATAACTACTTATATACGTCTTGATCAATACATTGCATTTTTGGTGAGTATATTAAGATAAATAGTGACGTTACACCGCAGCGTTAAGAGGCGCTACAGTGCTATGTGGACATGGTCTCGTATACTTGTGTTCAAGTTCCGGCCTGGGGCTTTGGGAGGGTGAGCAGCACTGACCTGGTTACAAAGTGTAATTCTCAAGTCATTATTGCATAGACCATTCTCTTTTAAACGATTCCAGGACAACATAACAACGCGTGAATGGTGCGTCTCCCCAAATAGATAGGTTACCCCAGTGCTTATTCTTGTCTAAGATGCCCAAGGTTTAAGATAAGGTAGGATAAAATATTGAACGATTTGAAATAGGTGATGGGTACATACTTTTGTAATTATATGTTAGTAAGTATGTAGATTAAAATTCCCGTCCTAACGGAGTTATTTGGTTCTCATTGTCTATTATTTGATCCAAAGATAACTTGCGTTATGTCTGCGAATAAACACCTAATAACATTTATGTGTTTTCATATTAATGTATTAAGGCTTTTCAAGAATAATTAGATTTTAATCCTTCAGGAGTCTTTTCTTATCGAATTAGGAACTATTCTGCAAAAAGAATGTTGAGGTGTTGGGAACATTTATCAGAAACGTGAAAAAAAGCAGGTATTCTTGTGACTATTTTCATCTAGAAACTTAGACTCAATGTATCAGTGTGTGGTTTGTGAAGTAGGATTTATAAAAACACTAAAGAGAAAGTACTATGCATCTATTGATACTTAAAAGATTGTTAATATCACATCTTTCTATAATAAATAATGAGCAAAACTTAGTAAAATACTTCTTACGAAATTAAGAGAATAGGGGCCCCACTTTCCAATCACTCAAATATTTTGATAATGTTAATGACAAGGTCAAATCATCTTCGTACAGTAACCATTTTAGTTGAATTATTCCACATTTATGTGGCAAGAATATTGTGCCGTTATCAACACAATGAGCACTGCAACCGCCGATTCAGAAGTTTAAGAATCAAATTTTTCTGGACAATTTTTATTAACGCACAAAGTACATAAAGCTGCGGAATTTTATTCCATTCATCAAAAAAGAAATTCCGAAACATAAGTAAATTGGAGTTTATATAATTTCTTAACTAGTATTTGAGAACATATCGTGATTGACACATGACGGTGACCGGCTACTTTTACAAGGCAATGGAGAACATCATCTACGATTTCTATTTGGATGTCTTCGATAGTAACATTTCATCTACCTCTACGTAAATAAAGAGAGTTAAGACGACCACGTTGTTTTGAAAATCCTGCTTTCCGAAGTCCAACATGCTATTTCGTTGATACAGAGTTGTATAGCACCAAGACCAAACAGGATTAGGTCAGAACATTTGAAAAATCTACCGCCAGTTCTCACCTACTACTTGTCAGAATGCGAAGTCTAAAACTAAGTTTGAACTCTGGGAAGTGTGACATTATAGAGAAAGGGAGATGTTTACAATAATAGCAATTTTCGTCTTATCTACCTGTTGTCTGTCATAAGAAACTTTTCGTACTATTCATTTTAACCAAGATTGCTAGAACATTAGTCGAAAATTAACCGCGCAACTAAGTTTTCATCAGAAACGGTTTAGCGCGTTAGACAATATTGACACAATCACGACACTGATCAAGGTATTACGACTCCAAGATCGGCTATCCTTTAACCTCAGCGCTTGTAAATTGAACATCAGAGTTAACTCGAATTTAAAGGTGAGTGTTTGGGATGAAGTGTGTTTGCCTGGGTGCTATGTTATAACTTTAGGTCAGGGGGTTTCTCTTGCAAGGTTAGCGATAGTGTTTGATTGAGTAGACCACACAATGGACATAGACTTCCTAAGCTCTGAAGAAGGCGATTTTGCCGAGACGTTAGCCTGTTTCTGTGATGTATTGTATTTTGAATAAAACACTATTTACCAACCTCGATTATTGCTAAACAAGGTTACAGTCAAGATATCACGGAACTATAGAAAACCACTCTGTTTAATCTCCTTGGATTCTAAAAATATTACGATTTTGTTGAAGCAGAAGCGGCCTTAGAAGCGTTGAAGCGGTCTAACCAATCGCTTCTCATTCCATATCTTAAGATTGTTTGTGAGTTATACAAGAATTCGACTACACAAGTTATTTCCCTCTGCCGTCAACGTTAATATGAGGAGTTTGGCAATGCAATTCTATTTCGGCTCATAGCTACATTAAAAAGGTGGTGCTTGGCATTCATCATGCTACACAATTGGGAGAGGAAATCTGAAGTTTGAATTAAGTCAGCGACCAACGATCAGCGGCGTCAAACTGTCCAAAATTGAATGAGCTGCATACGTGATACGTAAGAATTGAAGCAATTCTCCATACTAAAGGAAATTCGCTACATTTGCCACAAATTTTTATTTGTGCTGCATGTCATGTCAAGATTTACCAAAATAATCCTACATGTTATATCATGCGTAAGAATACGTGGGTCAAGTTCATCTAATGATGTATGATGTTCTTCATCAAAAGTAGAAAAGGCAATTTAAAAAGAAAAATTTTGGAAAGACAAACCAACGTATGAATTTGGTAGATGCTATTCTCCTGAAGATGAGACAAAATGTAGAAAGACTATCTGGTTAATGGTCAGGTCTCTTTGCGAAAGTCTAGAAAGGATTCAAAACATACGTTTTTCGTTAATATTTTTTCGTAGGTAAACCACTTTTCGTCCCTAATTATCACTTGAATTCCTAGTTTTGCAACTAACTTAGCATCAATATGGATGTAAGAACACCATTTAGAGTTGAAATAAATCCGAAAACAATGAACAGCAGGTTTCTTAATAGACATAAAAAATCATTAGGAAAAATATGAAAGAATGCATGCGACAATCATTCATAGGCAAACGTTTGAACAGTAATTCTATAACATATAGAAGGTAACAGTGTAGACCTTAAACATAGCCACATGATTAGATCTGTACATTTTAGAGAACTACTACTAACTACATTTAACTTAATAAACTATCTACTTGAACAATAGTTACCGATATTAACAACCAACAACAATACATTAAGCCATCATTTTAAAAAAATATCTTCTATCAGAACTGAAAATTTGTGAGGAATTTTGCCCAATGAACAAATTAGTGTCATTTAACAAGGATTTAATCATACAACGACCTTTATTCTTTGTAGACAGGGCGGGAACCTGGAAAATGCATCTTTCGCGTGTCTGAACGTTCTTGAAATGCGATCCATTACGTAAGACTTCGTAACGCATCTGCAAATGCAGTTGAAATTAAATAACACATAAGCTATTACAAAATTTGAATGTAAATTTGGGAAGTATTTTTTACATAGTTTAAAGATGTGGTGGTTGGCGCACGTTTCACTCAATTAACGCGAAATCGGAATGCAATTTCATTTAAGCCGCCAGAATTACCAAACCTGGTCTACTAGGACTCTGAGTGTTGTATAAAAATAGGAAATAATATAAAAACTATATGCTTAAAGAAAGCAAAACTACATGAATTACAGAACTCAAGTACTCAAAGAAATCACTAATCATAAAAGATTTCTTTTTGATTTCACATTTCCGTTAGCGATGAGCTATGCAACCAAGGCGAATGTAGATATCATAGAACATTCTGTGGACTTATTGTATCGTTAATTCATCAAAAAGTGTTTTATTTTCGAATGTAGCCTAAAAACACTGTCTGGTCAAAATACTCCTTTTTCCCGTCTTCGAAATTCGATATAACATGCATAAAAAAGTAGAAAGGATAGGTTCTGCAAGTATTGACAAAGACGATGAGGAACGAACAAAAAAAGATAAGAATAAGAACTTAAGAGAGGCTAAACATAACGTAACAACACTACTAACAAAGTGCTCGATGAGAAGCATTGAGTTGGTATAGAAAATAAATAACTTTATAGGGAGCAGCATATCACTCTATTTAATTGAGACTTATGTAACATTGCTGAAACGTTATTATGGAAATGAAATGAAATGAGTGAAGTGAAATTGCAGACACACATCCACCTACACTAGTTAAGATGTTCAATATTGAAAAGGTAAAAAATTATTAAGAGTTACTTATGCTGCTGTAAAATCTAACAATAAAGCGTTGTCAACTTTCTAATGCGATAAGCATCGTGTTGCGCAGGCGCCCGTAGTCTTTAAATCAGTACTAGCAAATGATGAGAAAAAGTTGAGAAAGGAAGTACTTTGACCACTACAAAAATTATATAGGGTTCATAAATATTATATGATAAACTGTGATTTATACAATTAATGAGAATATCATAATGGAACACCTGGCAGTATTATGCCTGTCGAATGGCTCTTCAATAAAAACGCGATAAATCGCTGTATTGGGCGTCATTTCAGACCTATAACTTCAGTCATTAATATCAACTCACTTTATACTAATCATAGATAGGAGCTGGATTCTCAATTTGTTTTCACAAGCTGCTAATTGTAGAATGGAAGGGATTAATATTTTAGGAAATTACACAACCTCGGAAATACACAAGCATCTCGCATTGAAATAGCAACATTTTCGAAATCGAAAGAAGAGTAGTAGTAAAAAAATCCGACTAACAATTCCCCAACTGTCTGTTTGTTTGGCGCCCTAGCTAAAATTCTACAAAATAATATTGTCACAGCAATTTCAAATGAGGACTGTATCATTTGAAATCTTACATGGTAGATACTGCAATGTTCGAAATAGTTGTAATTCACTAAGTGGAGGAGTACTCCCAAATTTTTCAGGATAAAGATACTGCAAAATAATATTGAATATGCATTTTCAGACCTAAACCATTTTAATAATTCCAGATTTACCTGCAAATTTGGTAGCACTGCTGGCTGCACACCACACTGGAAGTAATGTAGAACTAACAGAATGAGCGAGTAACTGTGAAAATACTGAGTAAATTGGAAGAGCATATGAAAGTAGCACAGGATTATGGTCATATAGATAGTGATTTGAAAACAATAATTACCTATTGAAAGAACCCGTCGCAGCGTCACCAATCCCATTAGTGATAGCCCAATGCTTCACTAAAAGACATACTGCGGGAAAACGTGGATCTAATCTGAATAGATTGAGAAATAATTGATATCCCCGCATATTCCACTTATTTACCACGATACATACATTCTAATTCACATTTCACTTACAGAGAATAATAATGTATTAGATGCGAGTTGTATATGCCAGCTGTATTATTGACATTAATATCAAGGTCTAGTTCTTCGTAGGGAGGATGAAGAGACATTTTAATGATGGGCACCTAAAAAGTTCATAAGTTCGAAAGAAAATATTAAATACCCGTTCCTAATAGTACTCAACAAACTTTTGTGAATAATTACAATAATTAATGCTAAGAAATATGTTAGGTACTTCTAGCCATTAGGAATACCGTATATGGATTATTAACCATTGAATACAATACTTTTGTTACTTACCATATAGATAAGCGTTGAAATTTTGACAGCACCACCCCCAATGTTGTAATAAGTCTTTTAATACATTATGAATGAATGGTCCGAATTTCTAATCTTAAGAGTTCATACATAAATTGCATACCAAACAAATAACAAGAAGTCTAGAACAAAGTTATCCGACAATACAGACTACGCCTAACGAATAACGACTTACCATTTACATTTATCAATCTGAATGTTATAATAGAAAGACGTTCCGTGAAAATATGGCAAATTTTACATAATAACATCTCTTAAGACTTCACAGCATAAGAAAATGTAAAGTAATTTCGTTTAAAACCTATTATTACAATGAATTATAAGACTAACTAAGCTATAATGCGAAATTTTAAAAAAAAGCTTCAAAAAAGCATTAAAACAAAAGAACTGTTTAATTAGCGTTATCGACCACAGTCTAACACATAGAATTACTAGATTATTTCTGCTGATATGCAATTTATGAGATCTATGACAAGAATTAAATGTTAGCAGACTATAAAAGTAGACCCGATTGGTGCATTACTCAATTAAATAACTTATGAAAAATAGTATTGGGCTTTAAGCAAACTAATGCTGCAATACTGATTTGAATAACAAAATAGCTGCAAAATTTTGATTTTCGAATGTCTATCACACACCCTGATCCCATCTAAAGGAAGTAAATAAAATGGTAAACTCTTAAGAGAGTATAGGTCAAACGAAACAACAAGTGTCACATCTACTCTACAGATTGCAGAGTTGTTAGTGAGACTATCGTATAAAGTTAGCTCATGACGGTAACAAACACGTTAATTAAGCTCATTCACACCTCTTGATATCTAATAAGATCATTAGTATACGACCAATAATCCATCGTAGAAAGATAAATTTATCATACCTTAGCAGGGATAACTTCGCTTAAACGGACTACTCTGCGTAATGACGGTTTTCCTTTGATAATATTGTTCAGCCTACGCAAAATTTTTACAGCAGCCCTTAAACAAGTTCGGTTTTCTTGGAAATTTTTATTTCAATGAGTGATTTATGAATCCTATACTACAGATAATAAACAGAAGATTTAATACATCCAATGAGAAGTAGATGGTATACGTAAAAACTAACATCCGTTCAGATGAGTATATTTTTCCTACTCCCATAGGTACACAAAGACACAAGTCCATATCTGAATTATAACTCCCACATCCATTAACAGTAGATCCCACGGCAAATAACTCAATATTCTGATTAGGAAATGCCTAAAAGTTATCATTAGACTGATATAACAATGCACATTTTTCCTATACCAACCGCACGAAATTCAGTCAATAAGATATTACGAACTTCCATTTTCCACTCGTACACTTCTTCAGTCTGAAACAGAAAAACGTGTGTGAAGAGTTTTCAACCTTCTACAAGTTAAAATTAGAGAGTACCTGACGATTAGATTCATAATGTCTCCAAATCTGGTCATCAAATGCAGTGAACTCACTGGGATATTTTTCTCTGAATTTCTTCTTCGTAAATTTAGAAAAACCTTAGCTAAACAAGAGAGTATGTGGATAATTGTGGTACAACTGATGACTAAAAATTACAGCCACTACAATAGTACTGATGGATAAAAATTTGTGTAGGAATAGTCATTTACTGCTGATGACTCCACGTATCACGTTATTTTCTCTGAATTGAAGAGATTTCGTCTAAATGTTTGCAAAAAAATAACCCATGCAAAGTATCCAAAGAGTCAAGAAGTAGAAGTCATTCCAAAACATAACTCCAAAGGCAGGTGCTGGTAATATCTTGGCATCAAAACGATAGTTCAGTATTAATCATACTCTCATATTCACTGCTAAGGAAATAGAAATCAGTCAAATTCTCTGACCTATACTCCCTAACTTTATCAGCTATAGGACTAGCAGCAGCGTTAAATTGAACACCGATCAAGTCTTTTTCGTAGAATAACGGTAATTCCTGACACTTGCCGCCTGAACGATATTAACGATTCTTATTGAATTGAAATGTACGCACATATCATGAAATTATTCATAAAAATCATTATCACCGCTTATAGGAGCAGAAGTTGAAGAAGAACTGAATGGTGATATGCCAATATTCAACGATGGTTGGGCATTGCCTAACTGGAAAAATACTTAGCTGTCAAATCTAAACTGAACAAAATGATAATTGAGCTAAGCGCTGTACGGACAATTTAGAACTGGCGTACAAAGTCTGAACGAATATAATGACCGCAGATTTATGCTTCATTAAAATATTTACCTCGTATATAATGTGCGAGCGGTACCATTACATTAGTTCTTGTATAAAGATCTTATCCCACCTTGACTAATCTACTCACCTGTTTTGAAAATGATTGCATATCATTTTCCACATCGTCAATGTCCTGTTCGAGACATATCACACTTGCACATGAAGACGCTTGTAAGAACACAATGCAAAGATATTCCGATACTCTTGTTTAATGAATAAATGTCTTGAATGTCTTACAAGAAGTGGATAGAGGTGATATGTACGTTATGTGAAGACCATCTTCATCATAATCATCTCCACTGAATTGAATAGCACCTTTAAAAGAGTCAACCTGACAAGACCTATTTCTTTTATTGGAACTACATCCATCGTCGTCATAAATATCTTCAGAACCAAAACTAGGCTTCCTCTTGAGCTTCCATTCATGCTGCTGTAAAACCACCGAATATAGATCAGACACTACTTTTATAATAAAATAGAAGATATTGTAATCAAAACAACAACCAAACAAGAAAACTACCTCGGCAAATACAGTACCCGTATAAGGGGATGCTGATGTAGTGGCAGAGTTGCATAATCTGTTTTCGGCAAACATTTTACGTAATTCGATACGAACTTGTCGTGCCCAAGCTTTTTCAGGAGGATTGATATCCAAGACTGGCACCTGCGAGAGATCACTTGTCAATTAAACATGACAACAACAACTTTGACTATGTACAAATGTAAAGCAAACTTACCATACGCAGCTGACAAAATTGCTCTGAGTTCATTGTTTGTTCAATCATGCGGCATACTTCAACTGCTTCATTTATCTCATCATCAGCATTAGCCTTCAAAAATCAATAAAAATATATGTTACACAAGTGAAAACTACGATTTTAACTCAGCTTACCCAATTTCTACGTAATCTGGTCATAGTAGACCGACTGAGATATCCTTGAAAAAAAGACATCAAATTCCACGCAGAATTGGAATCAGCTTCCCTTAATAACGAACAATTTCCAACAGTTGCTTCTACTATTAGAAAAAAGAACTGGAGTAGATGTCTCATCTACAAGAGATATGCAAGAAAAATATAGATTAAAACGCACTCTGCTGTTCGTCCAATGCCTTTTGCGCCAAGTACTACGTATGGAATATCACCAAAGGCGATATGAACCGTGAACTGCTCCGTCCCGTTCAGACCTAACAAAAAAAGACCGATATTATTTCTAGTAGTATCACTAATAACACGATACACATACAACATCTAGTTTACCTCCAGTTGGATCACACGTCCTGCGAATCCGAAGTTCTTTTCCCCACTTCTTCGCTATTTTATGGATGAACGCGAATCTTCCTCTGCTACAAAAATACAAATGAAACCAATATTTACGATCGAAAAATAACAAGAAAATTATTCGTTATGAAAATTGCCAGAACTCACGGGGAAATATCATTTTTCTTCTGCTCATAGCGCCTATTTTTTCTTCGTAAATTTTTATTAACCATATCTCTATTCATGCAGCCAAAAAAGCGATTCCTATAAAAGCTGGCAAAAAATGGAAGAAATTGAAGTTTGTATAACCTATAACAATTCAAACTCGTCCACAGACACCGCCCATCCTCACCCTATGACAACTATGAGGTTATATCAAGCATTTTTGATTGTCTATAGGGTATCATTATGGAATATTAACGAAACTTGCACAATCACTAAACAAACGAGTTCTCTTGTTATGTATCTGAACTGAGAATTGTTGTTCAAATATTACATAGCAGAAGAAGTAAGCAACTATGTAACGGTGTATGTAATAATCTGTTACTATGAAAGAGTGTGTTTCAAGCGTGAATATCTAAAGAAAAATAAATTGCAAACAAAAGACGCGTCAATAAAGCGTATATTTTTGATGAAAAGTTTTTAGTAAAACACAATGGTAGATCAGTTAGCAAATATCGCGTTTGGTATATGCAGTATTCACATCTAATAAACAGTTTATCAGTTAATAACTTCCTTCAATTACAATCAAAATGCACCAAACTATCAGTTCACTCATGTACTTGGCCATTACAATGACCAGCTTTTCGGTGACCCGCTTAATTGGACCTTTATTTGACACGTATGGCTCTAGCGTTGCACACCTTTCCGTCCTTTTCAATACTACATAGTTTATTCGTTAATAATCGATTCAAAAATTAATGCCTCGTTTTAAGCCATGAAGCTATTCCGTTTTCAAGATAGGAAAGGAATAATATAACTACAAAAGAGAAAACTACTGTAATTCACTATTTTGTACCATGTCTACAATTGAACATTACTGAACAATTAATTCTTCGCTCTCATCCTAGCATAAAATTGATGCTCTTTCCAAGTTTTAAATCACGTTTACTTCGTAAATTTCTTAACTTAATTACTATTGTCATTAAGGCATGTATTAGTATTCTCACATTGTGGATTGTATTTTTTGTTCATTGTTCAGTGTATTTTTTGAAAGCCTAGATCTCATTAGGCTTAGTTGAACATAGATTTCTCAATACCAGAAATCATTCATTTAATAATGGCCTTTCTTTCTTTCTATCACACGCTCTCCATAACTATATTTTTCGTGGTGATTATTAGGTTACAGTTCCTGTTTACCTGTCTGCTCACTTCCGAAGGGTATAATTGACACAATTGACTATCGGTCGATCACTGTAAATCACATTAAACACCAGTGTGATTTTATCATGTTTTTGTTCATTGATCTTTATGCTGAGGAAGAAAAATTGCGTCTATGACTCTTCTTTGATGATGATCGTCTTTCATCAACGCATCTTCTTCTATCTTACTGGTTACAAAAAAAGCTTGCAGATCGTTCGGGAAGTGTTTTCCGTTAAAGTATTTAATACACATACGTATTTGGTTTTAGCGTAATGAACGTAAGACTAATCCCTTATACAATGACTTCTATCAAGTCAATATGTCTTAGTGACTCCGGCGTTTTTGTTACTAACTCACGGTCTGCTTAATACTGCAGTATTTCTTGTAACTATACCTATACTCCGCACACCTATGCTTGAGAATTTCAATATGATTTCCAGTCCTCATTGCTTCAACCTATTTTCACAAAGGTTTCATTGAGTGCAATTCTGTAGTACACCAGTGGCCTTTCAATAAGATTGGTCATAGTATAGTCATCTTAACGAAACGCCCCTATACCTCTATGTAAATTCGTTGAGAACTAAATTATACTGTTCTTCCGTACTTTAATTATGTTCGAAGCGATTAATTTTTCAGATCTATATATTATTTACTTGTTTTATGGCCGACATAATTTTTACTGAGTTCATTCTTATATTCCCTAACATTCATTCTCTTAAAGTTCTGGGCAAAAACTGTTTTCAGGTGATGTTACTATTTATGCTTTTACTACCTATCACTTCGAGCAGAATGTGTTATCAATGTGCTTCAGAGCTAGCTTTGATTGTAAGTTTGTAAAACCAGAACTTCGAGCAATATTGATGTTCTATTCATGTTATAAACCATTCATAGTATCGATTTAAAAAGACCGAAGAAATAAAGGCGAATTAAAATCGGTTATTGAGAAGCTTAAGCCAGTGTGTTTCATGAGCTCCAGCTCAATACCAATTTACCGACACATGTGGAAATGCGCTTAGCCGCTAGCTTTCGGAAGGTGGTGGTGTTTTGGAAACTTCTCATAATCCTAAGTGTTTTGTACTCGTAATTATTGACTATATCCGGCGAACGCATTTTTTTACACGAAATGGAGCTACTTGTAGTTGTAATTTGATATTATATATTGACGACGTAAAGTTTCATTATCTACCTCCCACCCTTAGGTTGATGACAAATGTTCTTCACAAGTTAGATATTTAAATCTCGAGTGACTAACCGCCCAAAATGTTAATTAACATTGCGAGAAGTTGGAACTTTATGCACTAAAATAGGAATGGCTGTGAATTTTGTTGGCTCGGATTTATAACTTCATCAAATGCATTTAGAAATTCAAATAGTTCAGATCAAAATCCTTTTTATATGCTCAAATGATAGATGTAACAGTTGTTCTGTGAAATAGAACAAATCGACCTCTTAATCTAGTTTTTTCCTTCCAGAATTGGTCTCGCTACGGTCTTCCTCATCAACGAGGTGACTCAATGATGGCAGACGATACGTGCTTAGATGATGCTCATCTGCAAGGTCATTTGGCATGTAACGCTCCATGCATGACTATTAATATTACGGCTATTGGTGGAAAGCATGACGGTCGAGTGATCGGTAGGTGGTACTGAGAAAATATTCCAAAGACCAAGGTTTACTGGAACTTGGATTCCTATGTCCAAGATATTTTTTTGATCTCAAAATCTGATGTACTGTATGAAACATCAGACGAATTACAATGGTATGCGAAAATTTTATTAGTCATCTGAAGTCTATAATAGAGGGTTACGCAGTGGAGAGCACGCTATAATACTATGTAATCGGTTCAGGTTTACACTCATGTGAACCATGCCTTTCATCCTTCCAAGATCGCTGAATTGATATCTGAATAATATTAGAAGACTAATAACAGTAACATGATGGGAGTTGAGTCCCGTAAAATCACCAACCAGACTTGCATTAAATCACTTCCACGATTTCTGAGGGAACAAAATTCACGGCTTGTTCAACACTGAATGATCAGCTTGAATACTCATCTTTTCATGTAATTTTACAAATGCGATTTAGACTATCTACTGCTCCAAAAAGCTTGCAAAAAATGACATTGATTGTCATCAAATTTTTATCAAATTGGACCTGTTAGCCTTCATTTTCTACGACTGTTTTGCTATTTAGCCAGCGAATCTATCTAGGCTGATCGGGGTCTGCTTATCATTGGACTGCAACTTTTTCCCACACCCATAGTTTATCTTGAGGGTAACATACGTTTCCGATATGACACATTTATGAAATACGTCTACTTCAGAGAAATGCTGGAGATCTGTGTTTATTTTAATGCAGTGACAAATATTGTGAAACATACATTTCTCGAATCCTGTAAACAGCAGATACCTTTTATACGTTGTGCACTAACTCTCACGTTTATAAACCATTCTTTTCCTTCGATCTGTCACTAGTTAGCCAGCATGTTTTTCGGTATTGTACGCGACTGTCAAACGTACTTTCGCAGTCCAAAGCTACTTCCTGAGGGTACTACTAGTATGTGTCGGCACAGTGTGCGAGAAACAAAGCGAAGTCAGCGGTATGACAGCCACTTTCTTCCATAATTGTGCTGAATTTGTTTGTAAAGCATTGAAATAATGAAGTAAAATGAATAACAAAATCAAAAAAAAAAGAATAAAGTTTGCCATCAACTTTAGAGTAAACGTAACCTTCTGCTACTGCCAAAAAAATTTATGTAATGGAGACTATTCGTTGACAAATCTTCGACGAGCAGCTGAACGTATACATCCGTCGACGAACAGTGCATTCCTGATTAATCGAAACTTTCTGACATGTTTGGCAATAATAACCATCTGTTATGCCTAGTGATTCAAAATAAGCAAGAAACAAAGTGCTGTTCATACTACTGCATTGCCAGTGCGACAAATTACGTAATGCTCTAAATACCGTACCTCATCAACGGAATTCCATCTTTACACATTGAACGATATTTGTTTGTAAAGCGTTAAAATAATGAAATAAAATGAATTTGCACATTACTATGAATTCTTATGTGCTCATTCACATCATTGGGAATATAGTCTGTACTCATTATTTGAATAGATCATAAGATATTATAAAACCATGACATTCATATTGTAGACCATAGTATGAAAATTTTTACAAATCTTTACTTTTATGTTAATTACAAGTGAGGAATGTCTATAGGCTGCGATATTGATGTTGTTGTTTTTTTTGCTTATATTCTAACGAAAATTATGTTTGTTTGTAAAATATAACTACGCTTTCCAAATCTCCTCGTAGTTTTTATCGTAATAACCTCAAAATGTCTTTCATGTAATTTTTCTGTCACAATAAAAGTAAACATGTAAATGTGTTTTAAAATAAGAATTTATGAGGTATCAAAACAAAATAATGAAACTGAAATTCTCAGTTCGTATAAAGATAGAAGGAAATGAACAAAAAAAGGTAATTAAGGTAAATCTGGAGATAAGTAACAAGATTTTCTATCAAGCTTTATGTATGAGAAATAGTGTGTGGGCGGGCCGTACGGTGAACTCCGAAATGTATTATAATCTCACTCACTGATAAACATTACACATGTAATCTTCGTGTACAATAAATGCGAACTGACCAAGTCTTAGGCTTACTGGTTCTTTGTTCAGTAGACAAGAAGTTCCCATCAATAGACGTCTAGCGGCGACGTTTTGACAGTTGCTTACCTTAACACCTAGAAAGCCTCGTACTACTACTTGCACATTGGATTGAATAACATAGAAATTTCTTTCTTACTAGCAGCATCAATTATCATGCAGCTGTAAAATGTCAGAAACATTAGGATCAACCTTTTAGTTTTCACATAAAAAATTTATTACCAAATAAATAGGTGGTTGTTTTGCTATCTATTTCACACAAAAAACGATGGACATATGCTTTTATTCTTCAAATATGTGTAGCAATAAGGTTGAATCGCTTCTTGTAAATACTTCCTCTCCATCATACATCTACTCTTGTGAGACATGTTACAGTTGAGAAACGAGTTTTTATTCCATGAAACAAAATATCCATTCGAAAAACTCTGCTCGTAGTTAATTTATAAGTTTGAACAAAAAACTACTTTGTGGGGAACAATTGAAGTTAAATCAATAGTATATCAAACTTAATGAAGTGGTTTAATACGGTAATAACTTTGCATTCGATCTTGCAAAAACACAATGGTGCACCTTTTACCAACTTATCTTTTCCTATTGATGCGCAACTATTTACACATCTTCATATAACTAAAATATGTTAATGCATGAGCCGAACCGGTAAAAACATGTTTTTGACAATACATATGTTGAACTTGGGAAACTATATGAAGCAGATGACATCGTTGTCTTCACAAAGTCTTTGAAAACATTAAAAAGTGCGACGAAGTGTTTTGATTCGCATTATATATATATATATATATATATA
>KN716910.1:0-10415 GCA_000816705.1 Dictyocaulus viviparus | reverse complement strand
TATATATATATATATATATATATATATATATATATATATAGAGAGAGACAACTCACTGATAAGATACTTCCGATTGTTGTAGAATCAAAAATAAGATTAGGACTCAAAGAAGCCAAATAAATCATAAAAGCGGTGACACATGATGAGCAGAATGTTAGGATACATAGTACAGGTATCGATCTATAAACGCAATTTTATTATGGATAAAGATAAAGTGACCGCCAAGCAAATGAGTATCAAGTAAATTAGATAATACTTCATTACTGTTAAAGTTGAAGTTAAAATGAAACAAAATCGTCGTAATTGAAAAATTCTAACCAACACAAACTTCATAAAATTCATAGATGTAGTACTCTTAAATAATAGTTTTAATAATGCCCAGTACACTATACTAAATCTATTGACAAAGCAACTTACTTAACGGTGAAGATAAAGGGCAAAAATGACATAGTTGGCGATACCACATTAGCTAGAGTTATCCCATAATGATATGTGGCCTAAACAAAAGTATTTTGTACATTTTCAAACATTTGTAACGCCTTGGCTTAAAAAATACGCCTTATAAACAAAAACAATGAATTCTTTTTAAAGAAACAATTACCTGAGAGTAAGGTAGAGCAGCATAGCTCTGTACACTGGGTATCACACCGTTCATCTGGGCATTCACAAGTGCAGTTGCCAAAAGGACAATAACATAGTCAGCTCCTCTTATGGTGGATAAGTTCTCCCTGGAGTTCTTCGTTAATACCTATACGTTTGCATATATGACATAGAAAATGAACCAAGTTTTATTACTGTTTTCTAAAAATTCACTAAAGAATAAGTCCAACCTCACTTCCGGTGTTACCACCATTTTTTTCTGTTTCTCTTGATACATTTCCAGACGCTTCTGAACTAACCACTTTCAATGGAGTTCCCTCGTTCGTACGATCCATTCCATTCGAATTTCTATATTACAGATTCGTCAAACAAATTTAAGCAAGATGTTTACTAAAGAACTAAAATAACAAAAAATACATTTCATGCTCATCACATCTGCACAAAATTTCAAATGACACTGTTGCTATTGCAGTCCAAATGAATATGACTAAGAAAAAAGACGATGCGCTGAAATGTGGTGGAAAAAATTTTGGTTTCACATCTTCGCATTCATATTTACCAGTACCTAAATATAGCTATAAAACAAATTTTAACATGTAGGAAGTGAATTAAATATGAATATTAAGAATAAGTAATAACTGAATACCTTGAGCAAGCGAAAGAAGACTAGGAATAAGTGAACTGAAACCCATGCCGACGAAATAGGCGTTAAGATATACATGATGGAATTGTGCCATGAACGGCATAAACAGAACATTCGATGTTGCATTGACAATTGCTAATCCGAAAAGTAAGAGATACAGAGGGATTGAATATTCCTTACTCCATATTAGTATTGTTCGCCACCACATAAATACGAGACCTATACAGTTCAATCAATAGAAAGTGGCATCCTTCAATAATTATAGAAACAGTTATAAACTATAGAAAAGTATATTACACAAATTACTTACCAAATTGACAAATACAAGCAGTGATCAGAAACGCAGTTATAAGCGGAACAGTAGGAACGACTATTGATTTAAAACATTTATGAAGTACGCTGTACATTAACGGGCCAATGCAGGCAATCTAAGATAAAGATTTAGAATTAACACTGACTAGATAATGCATATTATATCAAATTTGAAGAAATGTGTAAATAAAAACGCAATATTGCATGCCTGAACAACTATAGCGAGAAAACTCGGAAGATCCCATCCTTCCGGTAAGTTGGCTGTCAGCAGAGGAAGTTGCATCCAAACCGAATTTGTTCCAAGCCACGAAACAGAGCCAAATATAACAACCAAAATGAAGACAAGCTTCGATACCATCACCTTGAACTTGGTAATTCAAAAAAAAATGTTTCTTTCAGAAAAATATCTCAGTAGAAATACATATTCTATGTTTGGTCTAGCATGAAAAATCATTAAGTGTAGAAACCTACATCGATGAGATGAAATAAAACAAGCTGTGGTAAGAATTAAGTATAAGTTTAGATCCAGTAAGCACTACTTTTGGGAATGAAGCATTTTACGATAGCGCGGTTTCAAAAAGAAAATTGCTGATGCGAATCTCCACTTCGTACATCAGCATTATCTTATCATCGAGCTACTACTGATACGAAGAAGAAAGATTCGACATTGATCTTATCATTAAAGAAATATGGGAGAATTGGCGTGTTTGAAAATGATTGAATTCAACGATTAAAAGCACAATCAGTGATTTATTTATATACTCCAATTAATTAACGTTATTTAAAATGATTTTTCTTTTGTCTGTAATTCTTCCTGTCTAGTGGAATAAATATATATGCGGAATGGTAATCCTTCTTTGCATGAACTATTACACAACTTCCAGAAAAGATAAGATTCTGAAAGCGTTGTTCGTTGTTATTTATAAGTAAAATTTCTTCCAGCTTCAATACTTTATAAATTACCTAATTCGAAACAGGTGGACAATTTCATTATGAAAACACATTCAAGCCATGCGATTGAGAAAAAAACAACTAATACGTAGACAACATGGACAGTCTACCTCTCACATGAATCACAAGGTTTTTTTGATAGCTTCTTAATAATTGGATTGTCTAGTTATACAGTCATAATGTATTTTCTGAATTTTCCCAACAATGCAGCTATTCATCACGTTTACCCCACGACTACCATAGACTTGGTTATGTTCGACACACTTATGGATCTTATTCTGTATCTTTCTTGCGTCTAGTTATCGTTAATTGTATTATAACCAAGTTCATTCTCTGGTTTTGTCTTCCAATATTATAAGCATCGAAAAGAAGATTTATTTTCAGAATTTGAGCTATGGGATCCAGCTTAATACAGTGCTTACCTGCTACAGATGAGCTTTTGCGCTGATCAATTCCTGTTGCACGGTGCGCCTACGCATAGATGTTCGACAAGTTATCGTGAATGTGGTTAAATGAGAGTCTGATCTACACAAAGAATCGAGTTGACCACTCTTAACTAAGTCAGTGCAATCTATATAACCCGGATTTCTCTGGCAGCCCAATTTACGCGTTTTGCTATAACAATAATCAGTTTACAGGACAAGCCATAGATGTATTTGTTAAATCCGGTCATGCCGACGCTTTGTTAAACCCGAGACTTTAATCATACCTTAGTCGCCCATTTAACGCTCGGCATAGTAAAATGCAGAGCCCCGTGTGAGAGTTTTATTGTTATATCTAAATAGTGGACCTCTGGGAATGTTTAGCTTTGTGTTCCGACGTTTACTATAAGCAGACTCCAGTCTTGATAAATCAACAGTTCATTCTCACTCAGTAAATCAACACCTATTGGGACGGTCATGTAAGTGTTTTTTATCTCGGCTTTTTCGCAAAGACGGATACAGTTTATATGCTACAAGATAGTTGAGACAAATAAAAAATTGAAACCAAAAATTAAAAGTCATACTTAACTTCAGAGACAACCTAGCGCAGTGGTATATGTCATCGTGATACGCGGGGCTATATGCCAGCACATATATATATATAGGTTCGAATCTGATTTAGGCTAACCAAACCTTCCACCTTATGGGATTAGTGAATTGGTACCAAAATAATCTGCAAGGGTAAGCAGTACTGTTTTAACAACAATCTGTTCCTGTAGACACCTCTTATTTAAAACACTTCCACGATAAAATCTAAGAATGAGCGGTGCATGTCTAAAGATATGGATTCTGCCCATCCTTATTCTTACTATATCCAGCTTCAGATAGCTTTCTATGTGTAGTATTATGGTCGATTAATGAAATCAAAATGTCGGATGTGTCAGCTGAATTAATATCGCCGCACTTCGATATCGTTGCATTGTTGTTATTTGTATAAGTGAAGATTAACTTGCTCAAGTTTGACGCCTTAATCGATTGCTGCCTCAAAAGTCTATCATGACAAGCTCAAACCGGTCAAATAACTAGATCTAGTAACTCTGACAGTCAAATATAGAAAATTAAACTCCTATAAGCATAACTATTGGCTAACTACTTATACATTTAAAATAGATAAATAGCACAAAAATGTTTCACTATTGAATACCTCAAAATTCCTAACAGAAAGAAATTTTTCGAAAACAAGCCACAGAATTACATAAGCATCACGCTAACAAGATAAATAACCACCACTGTGATAAAGATAGATAAACAAAGAGGAATCTCAACGTGTCAGTACTCTATAGGAAAAAATCTAAGGCAACATGCTTAAAGTACATGTACCATGACAGATTGAAGGTAGAGTATGGTTAGAAGGAAAGCTTCCTTCATCTAGAACAATAATTAGGTCATTTTTGAAAAAGAGTTTTGGAACTGAGTATGACGCCTCTATACTCCTCATGTATCGAAAGGAACAATAGGACATTACTAGAGTAGAATACCGTAAGTGTATTCACTGAAGCGCAACAACGTTAATAAGCAGTAAATATTAATCCGTATGAAAACCAATGTTCTTGTGAATGGTTGGTAAAAAACCGATTGAAAACCTATGCATAGTTAAAGATTGAAAAAATAGGAACAAAGGGAATTTAAATCCAACTTTTATAACAACTTAAAGTATGAAGTTGAAAATTAAAATAAGTAATGGAAGTAAATTCAAAGTAACACAATTAAGTTGATTCGTGTGGAATTCGTGGTATTCAAAAAATCAATATATTTGTATGAATTGAGCAAACTGCTTGTTGAACAAACGGTTATGTGATGAATAGAAATTATATGATAAGATAGCATAGAGCAGAACCCTGGATACACGCAGCAAAATAGCTGAGGAATGAACAATTCAGATCCAGAAAAAAACATGCTTTGATCGTCAAAATTATAAGAATGTTTGAAAAAAGACAAACAAGAGCCTGACACAGTGATTATCACATAAGCATGTAAATCCTAACAGTAATAATTGTGAGGAGTCATAGCTAGTCAATCATGATCTAATATCTGCTTAATTTGATTTAATAACGACTTAATAACGCTAAGCAGATCATGGCTCCACCATTGCGCCACTGCGTAACATAGCCAGCCACAATATTTTTAGGAAGAAGATGTTGCTCTGAAATTCAAATGGCAATTACAGATAAGAATAAAGTGCAACTCTCTTAAACACGATTGATGCCGATTTCTTCAGGGTTGAAAGCGACAAACATCAAATGCTTCCAAAATTTGAAACAACATAAAACTTCGAATGGAAAAGGATTTCAAAATAGGGTCACATTGCGTAGTCTTGCCGAGTAAACGTGAACGACGATGACTTCAAAACAACCACATCATTGCTGACTCGATTGAAACGACTGGCATTTGTTCAAGTTGCTTTTCAACGCACACCACGGTACGACTAGCTCTATTGGCTTCACTAGACTTCATTATAATCACATATCAAACCATCCTAAACCATTTCGTATCCTTCGTAATAAGAATTTATCATGATATGGATTTTCTACTTAGTCGCACTCCTAATAATACTTTCCTGCATCTCGTTTAGTTCGTTCAATTCCACTGCTGATTTTTCGTACCATTCAAACTCAGATATACGTGACCGGTGGAATACAGATTTGATAGAAATCATGCCATTAGTACAAATGAGTCTTTGTTCTAATCTTGCGACTTTATAATTCATCACAAAGTTGTAATGGACAACCTTGTCAAAATTTTGATTGCATGAATTTAAAAAGCAAGTTTTAAAGTATATCTTATTATTGTAAAAGTTTAGCTTTAAATTGTGTAATAATCTATGAGAATTATTGTTCGGTATATTAGTGTAAGGATAATCTCATGACACAAATAAAACATTATAAGAATGAGAATAGGAAGTTAGGGATACCGGGTCGTTTATGTATCTTAAACATATATTTTAGATTTCAACATATATTATACATATGGAAAGCGTATACGTTAGTTGGATAGTTTATTACCTAATTGTGGAGATAAAGTGTCCATTAGTGTTCAACTCACTACTAAATGTTGATTCTCTCCAAGCTATACCCAGCCACAACAACGATGAGCTGAGCAAAACAATCTTGTTAAACAAAGAGTTGTTCTGTACGTAATTCGATCTACAGTGTATTTTCCTATGATCGGCGTTTAATACAACATTCTACACTTGATATGCGATTTGTTAAGTACATAAAGTGCAGTAGAAACTGCCTCTTAGATAAAACGATTGTGGTTGTAAAAATGTATGATTACTACGCATGCCATTTCATCAAACAATAAATTTTTGAATTTTAACAAACGTTTTACCAATACTGAGATCGCATCAGTATGATAAAGGCGTTACTAAGAGGCGTTGCTAGGTGCACGCCGTACTGATTACGATAGAAATCACTCTCTACAAATCATGAATAACGTTGTTCTAATCAGGGTAATGTGAAAAGATTTCTCTTAACATCTGCTAAAGAACTACAGTGTAAGGACATCTAAGAATAAATAAAATAAGTAAATAAATACACGTAAAATACTAAATCTGTCAGTAATTTTCCTATTAATTCAAAAAATCAATGGCCTCTGTTTCGATTGACAATGTCGAAAACAAATATTATTAAGGCATGTGCTTTGTGGACGCAGAGAAAAGACGCATAAGTGGGTCTTAACTTTCTGCCAGCTCAATATTTCTCAATCAATAAAGCACGATAAAGTGAGCTAGACTTATATTTCATATGCCACATCGAGCAATTTGATCATGAAAATTGATCGTTCTTTTGATATATTATGTGATATAATATTGATATGACACATTACATACATCAATACCATTCATTGTAATTCCAAAACAAAGTACATTGTTCGGTTTGATATGTTTCTGTTTAGATAATGCAAGGTGAGGTGACACATTAGCTTGAGATGGTAGTTAGTAATTATCTTTCGAGAATCCTTTAAATTGTATATCTCAGATAATATTTAGCATTAGCATAGCTCTTAATAATAACAAATCTCCAATCTACAATTTCTGAGTCGAGAAAGTACTGTGATCATTGGACCAAAGGTAGTAATTAAAGCCAGCGTGAACATATTTCCTATTTCTCATAGTGTTCATGTGTTTTGCGATATAACAAAAACATAACGTAATAATCCTTTACGAATGGCAAGCAACGTAACAGTGTTACTCTTGTATTCAGATTATAACTAATAACGCCTAGGAATTTCAAATCCTCGCAAAAGACTACAATTTTGGATCACAGCATAACAAAAAGGAAAAAAAGACTAAAGGACGCAAACATTGTAAACGCGCTATAGTCACGCAGTCTGGCTTGCTGGCGGCTATTTGGACGAGCTGTTGTAGTGAGGAGTGCTGTTGTGCTTCTTGTCTGCCACAAGAGAGATTCGCTTCTTAATCACACATTTTTGACTCCTCTTGTCACCAGTTTCATCCTTTGTATTTTCCTATCATTTATAATTGGTGAAAAATTATTATATTAATAGCTAGTGATAAGTTGTCAATCTATAGGTTTTCTGCAGATTAATCTGTATTGTGCACACTTTATGTTACTTCGTTGTAGTCTTTTAAATGGGTAGATAAAATGAAACTACCGCAGAAAATGATACATTTCCTAGTCATTTTCGGGCTGTTTCTTTCAAAAAGTTGGTTTTCCGTATTTTTGCAGTTTTCTTTCCTGTAAAATACACTTATCCAGATTTTTATGTCCATCATGTTAAGCGTAATTTCACTTCTCACAATTTTAAATTCTTTTTTCTTTCTCTGAACATTTTTGAGTCTAATTACTACTATGATTTCCTATTCCCCAATGGGTATACTACTATTATTATTATTGGAACAATGAGAAGTTTTAGGTGGCTATGGTGTTGAATAAAGTAGTTAATGCAGCAAAATGGACTGCAGAAACCACCATCGGGGCAGCACAAGCGCTTGCTAATACAAAAGGACCTATTCCTCCTACCGAGCTGCACCCGCGCATGCCGGCTCGGCCATGGACTATTCCGGAATATGTGAGTGCCTTTAATTTGATATCATTTGGAGCAAAACGTTTATGATCAGTTGCGGACAGCATACTTATTTTTACTGTCTTCCTTTTATACAGGTATATATGCATATATACATGTTTACATGTACGTATATGTAATTGTGTACATATATTTATTTGCGATTTCTATCGCAGTGAAGTGTTCAATATTTAGTTTTTTTGCCCTCTTATTACAGATACGGATGTGGTCATGGCGCCACTGCTGGAGAAACTTTCCTATATTCCGATTTTACGTATTTTCCACCATTATTGTACTGGGTTTCTTGAAATTTGTTGTGCCGAGTAAGTTACTAATTACGAACTGAAGTTATCCTTGTTTCATTTTTGTCTTCGTTTCTTTGTACGTTTCTGGTTCCTAATTCTATATGGTTATTTTTCGAAAAGAACTAGACAGCTTGTCTTCCTTTAGCTTGGAATGACAAGTAATACCCATATATTTGTGTATCAAAATATTGTTTCTCTGAGCAACTATGCTTTGATTACGATCCAAATTTTTTAAATTTTATGTCTATAACTGTTAATGGCTAGTCGTGTTTTTAATTTGGTTACAAATGTCACTAGTTGATATTTCGTTGAGAATTTCGTTCAGAAACTTAATATCATTATTTTAGTAAAACCTCGTCATCATATTATGTATCACAAAAGCAAAGCTGATGCTGACCGGCATGAGGTATGTTATTCTTCACATGTTTTACTGCAGCTCAGATTTAAAGCATTTGTTTTTATTACTTTACCACTTATTTTTATTTTGTATCTGTCAAATTATCACGTATATTTTGAGATATGTATGAATATTGACGATAACCACATGTACTGAATATGATTCTCTTTTCTCTCAACAGGTTCGTATTTATGTAACAAAAGATACCTCTTTAACATGAGTGTTCATTAATATGTTTTATCACCATTAGAAAGTGTTTCGAGTAGTAGCAGAAGCAACCATTGGCTGAAATGTAAAAAATATCTCGGTGTCGTGCACTTTTTATTCATGTTGCTGCTATAGTAGCGAGAGTTGCTGTGAATTATATCAAGCGCTGTGCTGGATATATATATCAATTCTATGTCGAAATTATCACCTTTATTCAAACTGGATGGAGATTTTTATGCTTAATATAATACTGTATTTTGATCCTTTCGTTTCAGGCTGAGCACTGGTACGGATTCCGACAAAAAATGGCGGATAAGGAGTATTTCAAAAAATACAACCCTCTTAAAAAAGAAGGAGAGATTGAAATAGGAGGACACTAGATAGAAAATCTGCAGCTCGAGTTTTTAGTTTCTGTGTGAATAAAGTAGACAACAACACTAGTAGTATATAGTGTGCTCTTTCAGAATCTTTGATATTGATTTTGTAATGGCTCAAGTATTGACTTATTATATTTATTATAGCTGGCTATCTCTATTGAAATTTTTTTGATATTAAGGTTAGTCTTTATACAAAAGTATCATGTCGCGTATTTGTAGGATTTCATTCACGATTATGAATTTTATAGCATTCACAATCGAGAGTTAATGCATAACGTGTTGCCACTCGGAAGGTACTGTTAAGCAACACGTTTATTATAAATGTTACCACATTTCTTTTATTACAAGAAAGCACTTTTGAACCAATTAATTTGAATGCTTGTACAAAATTATAAAGCATGAATGGAGGATATTAATTAAAAACAACAGAATATGACTTAGTTGAGCGATAATCCAGTACGTAGGCACTACATAAATTGTTCTTCGTATAGAGGACTTCATGTCTGCACGTCACTAAGGTCACTGCCAAGACTATACGCCCTTTTGTATATTGTGCATGGCAAAGGACGTAATTAACATGAAAACCTACAGATGATACATGCAAGAAAAACGAGCAGTGTACTGTTGCTGGCATTTTATGGAAAATTTTGCTACAGGAAAGATTACGTTTGAGTCATGGGCTTATTCCGAACGCATCACAAAAACTTGAAAACTTTTACATATTTCAGCTTACGGTATGCAAAATAAAAAAAAGCCTGACTTAGAATTCTGAAAAGTGATCATCAAAGAACGAAAGTAGTGTTTTGCATAACATGGTTCTATATTTGCTGTTTCTGTACCCTTTTCTACTAGTACGCTTGTGAAAGACTTGTTTTTTCATTTTTCGATTATATGAACATTATCTCTACAAAAAAAGATAAATGAATATGATTAGAAAGTGGTATAGAAGATTTACAAGGAAGATTGTAGGATGAGATTTTCTGACAACATTATAGAAATGTTTCCAAGATCGGTTATCCTTGAACCTCGGCATTTGTAAATTGAATATTTTGATTATATCTTTGTTTAGCAAACCCCGCTCTGCTCTCGAATCGCGACGGGTGTCTCTTGGAG
>KN716909.1:0-11305 GCA_000816705.1 Dictyocaulus viviparus | reverse complement strand
AATCAAAAAAAATAAATAAATAAACAACAAGAAAAAAACAACCGTCATCCTGACTCCACTTCTAAAGACGAAACATACCAAAAGCTCAGAAATGAATGGTACTGAGAGCAGCACTCAAAATTATCATAAGCTCTTATCGGTCATAAAGCAGTTATTGTAGTATAGCAAATATTAGAGTAGATCATCTTAGTGTTTAAGAGCTTCAAATAAGATAGAATGAGCTTAAGCGTTCATCACTTTCTTCGAAATACAGTAAGGCTTAAACCATGGTTTGAATTGGTCAGTTCATATCAAATTAGTAATCTTTACGCACCCATATTAATCTGGCACCAATTCACCGATCCTGAAGTGGGCTTAATTTGCCTGCGGATGGACTCAAACTGCCGTTTGTGCAGTACTACGACGACTCTAATCAGTGCGCTTTTTTCCACATAATCATTATTTTCAGAGGTGTTTTTCATATAGATGAGGTATTTTTTAACGTTATTGATTAGAATTGAATTAACCTCCGTTCAATTTCTTCGCCATATCTTCATTAAGGATCAATTCTGTGAGTGCGTTCACCAAAAACTCTAACGATCCTTCATCGATACCATCTACCAACGATGAAACCTTTAAATATTAACTAAACGTATGAAGTGTTATCTAAGAACTGGTCAAAAGGATATAAAAAATACCTCTCTAATTACAAATCGATCAATATTCATATTAGCATGAAGTACGTAATTTTGGAATACCACCTGAAAATGAGGAACAAAACAAGTTTGATAAAAATGACAAAAACAATAGATTATTTTTAAGCATTAGAAGAGTCAAGCAAAAAAATATTGCTTAATTATCATCAAGAGATCAAATAGTGTTAGAGAGAGTGTCATTGATTAGTGGTATTTTGTCACTTTCTACCTCATCTTGTCCTAACTCGTTTTTAGGACTCTTTTATATTTAAAAGATATTGTTATTTTCATAAGTTCTAATAATTTTTCAAACATCATATTACAATGACCAATAAAAATCGAGCATACTTTTTTTCGATACAGTATGAAAACAAAAAACTACAAGTTTTGATAGAAACGTTAGAAAGAGGGATAAGCATTTTGACTTAACTTCTCAAGTTTAACCTCGGCATCCATCGCTGAAGTGAGAAATCGACGTGTACGATCTCCTTGCTAGAAGACAAAAAATAAAAATACATAATATCTAGAATGTAGACGAGAAATCTTCTATGAATATAAGCTTTAGCTAGTGATTTTTGACGTTAACTAACAACACCTGAACGAATGCGTCCACTCGTGAATCGATATAAATGGTTGCGTTACCCTCATTGATGATCATTCGAGGATATGATACTGTATGCGATTTAATGATCACCTCACCACCAGGAAATCGTTGTCCAAGAGCTGAACAATTTTTTATTATACGACTAAAATTATCGGCTTTCTAACATATTGAGGTTAATCGGATGGCGATGGTGGCCTATTTATACACGTTTCCCAAAAGCTGTTATCGTGACGTGTGTTTTTCTTTTTGAATCATTCAAACGGTTTTCAATAATCGATTACTGTTTTTATTGAGTGAAATCTTGTCGTTCTAAAGAAAATAACTACTGAAAAGAAAAAACCAGACATAAGGAACTCATTGAACCTGGAAAAAGCGTTCCAGCACAAATGTCGTCGTTGGAGCAATCTGTCTTAAGGTAACCAGCTATTGCTGAGTTGTTCTGTGCAGTTCTACTGATTTCGTAGTCAAATTTTCTGTAAAAGTTGAACTAATTATACTTATAAAAAGTCAGCTGTTATATGGTGACCTCTTTTATAAGTTTTCATGGAACTCCAAATGTTACAGACTCATAATTTTGCAATTGTTACAAAAATACAGAGAGAAAAGATTGTGGATAGTAGAATGAGGTCTAGTACTTATCCTTATCCCTCAGTACATTGTAAATAAACAGACAAATACGTATAAACATTGGAATGATCTATTTTCTTACATAGACAGGCAACGAATTTGTTATCGTACTGATATCGTGATGTTTGAATGCGACTTGTTAATATATTGATTTAATGACTCGCCTCCTCTTGCGAGGGGTAAGGAAGGAATGGCACAAACTCTATTTCAAGCTGTTACCTGTATTGGTCCATCCAAAACAACAGGCTACTAATGGTATAATTTGATAAGATGAAATCGACCATCTTATCACTTGCTTGGCCCTCAGCTAATGGATTAGCGCGGAATGGAAGTCGAAAGTCATTTAGTCGCATCCGACCTAAAGCTCTACTTTGCTTTTTTTTTCCATTTTATAATGATTTCCTCGAAGCACATTACCTTGACGGAGGATCCCGAATGCATTACCACGATGCTTCATTGTAACATGTTCATCTGAGTATTCAACAGGACTAAGCAGTCCGTAGTTGACGAAAAAGTGCTCAAACAGAGCTGCACTCATTGGCGTGTTCATTAGTCTATTCGATACCACTGGTACAAGTTCGGCGTGGAATGTTGGACAAATCACCTAACAGGCATTTACGAAAAAAGCCAAAAAAAATGAAAAAAATGAAAAAGAAAAAGCATTTACGCTACTTAATACATGTGAATTGTTAATGAGGTTGACAGTATATTGTAAACAAGTTGCATAATTCTTAATTAAGCAACGAGGAAAACCATATTCTGTGTTCAGCTTAATTACTATTGCTTGAGGAAATGATTTCTTAAGAATGTTCACTACTATGGATGAGTTCTATTAGATATTTTTAGCTAGAATAAGCTTTATGAATAGTTCCTCTTCGTTACCTGTTCGATACGTTCTTTTACAAATTGAAGAATAACTGGTAGATAATTTGTAATTGATTTGTCTTCTGCTGCCAACATGAATTCAACATTGTTAGCTGCTACCTTAACGACTGAGTACAAAATTTTGACCAAATTATATCCTATCCCTTATCAATTTATGTTATACATACATGAAGCTTTATGTTAAATATCTTTTACCAACCTTACAAGTGACAAGATCAGTTCTAAGATGGCCATCACCATTAACTCCTGTCCAAAGGAGAAGCTCAACGTTTGTCCTTTATAAATATTTATTAAGTATGGAAGAAAAAAAAATCAATACTATTACTATTAGACGTTTTGTTTTACCTGTCAAATGAAAACGGTGATGAGCCGCTTAATTCACCAGTCGGAGTTTCCAAATGAAATGCTGTGAGAACGGTCACATTAAGATTGGATCCCTTTAAGAAAATGCTTCAATGTTCGTTTTGAAAATCATAACGTAGATGCAAATTAGGTAAGTTTTGAGGAAAAAGCAACTATTCAACACTCAGGTTCCAACACAAATGGAATCCTCGCTCTATGAAAATTCTTTTGTTTGTGAAAACAATAGCTTACAAAATCCTCTTTTTTTTCCTCATAAGATTGGCTATAACAATGATAGAAACGGAAGCTATTTTGGAAATTTGGAAAATTTTATAGATGAAGTGAAGTGTTTCTGTTTTGATTATTATCAAGTAAATCATTGTTCGCATATAAAACTACTCTTTATGAGGTCAGAAAAATTTGCCTCAAAACAGAGCGTGAGTGTAGTAGGAGTCAACAAACGTGATGCAACTAGGATCAGAGTAAAAATAATAATAAGATGAAAAGGAATTTAATGTTTGTGTATTTTAGCCCATAGGGGATGCGCAATGCATCAGATTTCATTAAGAGTCGTGGAGGCGACTAGAAGCTTATCCGGTTTTTATAATAAAATGTAACGATTGGCCTTCACCAAGTCAGCGTAGTTTGTTTTCTTGAATATTTTCGGTAGGAATTCATCAAACTTTATGTGACATAAGGCTTCATTAGGTCAATGTTTAACCAAACTGATGATGGAACTCATTTAATGCTGTAGTACATCGAGTCCTTACGCTAGCCTCACATATAATATCACAGATGTTAATAATGGCAGAATAAAGCTGTGATTGGAATGTATTCAGAATCTTAAATGGATATGATCATACCTAAATCCTGCTGCCCCGTTACCCTGCTTATGCCCTATCATATATAATTGTGAACTCGATTGAGACTTATGATAATAGTTAAGATTTGAGGAAGCTTTTCCTCAGCAGTTCATCCTTCCTTTGCATTAAATCCTGAACAAAATGTAGTGGTGTCACCGTAATACTCAGGCTTGAAGTGTGCACAAGTCTGCGGTCACACTCAAAACTATGAAGCCCACCATCACTTCGACGTCGATAAGTTGATACCACAGTAATTTGAAAAGAAACAAGGAACACTGACGTGATAAAGAGTGATCAGCTCAAGTCAATGTATGTAAAACAACATCGCACTTAGTCTCTTTCACGATGTTACGTTGAACACGAATTCCTAGGCGCATATAGCATAGATTGAGTAACGCCGAAGCTTTTCAAGCTTCACTATCAGCGGTGCAGTAAACTTATTCAACACTGAACAGTAGTGGCAAATGTGAACTTCATTGGTAATTCAGCCGCTGTTCAATAGATTATAAGTGACCAAAGTGACTTAATACTATAAAACATAACAATGGCAAATTATTAGAAGATGATTAAAACGAAAGCTAGGATGAGTTACGAGTGTCACATTGCTATAACTTTTAAATTATAAAACTTAAGAAAAATGAGGTAGTAAGAATAAAGTAGAATCTGAAACTGACCCGCCAAGCGATTCCTTTTCCAGGAAGAACCATCATTTTAGAAACAAAAGCTGCTGAATCAAAATGTGTAACTCGAAGAGAGGACAAGGTGATTCGCATCTATAAACAAAAATTGTCGTCTGTTAAGGATATATTTGATAATCATTGGTTAGTAAATGAGGTGAATATTTGATAAATCAATGTTATTTACTGTTGAAGCGATGGAATGAGGTTCTACTGATAAAATTTGATGAGGAAATGTCCAGCTTAATCGAAATCGAGAAGAATTTTTCTATTTTAGTATTCTAAAATTCAAACTGCTAATTCAAATTGTATTTTTTTCTATTCTGCATAATATTTTTTGATAGAAAATTTAATCAGCTTTAATAGAATAACATTTCCGCACACTATTGATTGTTCGAAAATCTTTCGTCTTCTAATGGAATATTCTTTTTCAAGCTTATCTTGCAGCTTTTCTTGTAGTTTTATAAACTTTGTCGTTTAATTAATTAGCGGCTTAAAAAGTTCATGTTGAATACGAACTCAATAGAACTCTTAAAAATCGATAGATGATACCTCACTAAACTACCTCTTGAAAATATCGGAAAATCGAAAATGTAGTAGAGCAAAAATATGGTGATAGTAAAATAATTTGTTATGCAGTTGATTAAAATGTATCGTAGACAAAATTCGTGACTCGAAATTTTTACATACTGTTTTTTATTTAATATTTTGAATTCATGTAACCGAAACCGCAAGAAAACATCCTCAGTCCCTCATAAAATCAATAACTAATGGTTATTGATCCAGTATTTTTAAGACCTCATTAAAAGAATGCATAAAGGAATCCTAAATGGGTTTTTCTTAAAGAACGTACAATAAATGAAATTGAATAAAATCAATTACTGCACGGTCCAAAAATGAAAGCAAATCACAAAACATCGAGCTTAACCTTAATACATTATAATAATGTCTAGTGATCTACATATTGATATTGCTGTCTACTACTAACTGGTGACCAACTTCAGGATTGACGGACGAGGTGATGTTGAAAATGAAATCGCCAGCGGCGAAAAATCGCTTAACTCGTTCACTGAGATAGTTAGCCATCAGATCGAATCCCTTAAACTTTTATTATCTTTTTTTAATGTTATGAAAGTTGTATGATGAACTTGTGAATCAAGAGAGATCCGATTAATAACACTCTTCAAGTAAGACCTTCTGATTGATCCTCGAAATAAATCCAGCATTCGATCCAGAATCTGTCAGGAGGCTATCTGAAAGTTAATTAATAGATTTTTCTGGAATACAATTATAAAACGAAATAGATAACAATTTGAAAACAAGAAAATACAATAACTTATAGTGTTATTAATAAGTTGAAAGAATTTTTGAGGAAAAAAAAACTCACTGGCAAGATTTTGAGCTTTCACTAGACCAACAAATAATGGTAGAAATAAATGAATTCGCATTTTTGTTTGAGGTTATATTCTGTAATAGAAACTTTCATTAATTTCAAATGTAAAGTAAAAAGAAAACAGAAAACCTCAAAAATATCGAATGTTGAATGAGGTAAAGGGAAAACAAAAATGAAAAAAAACAAACAAACAAATAAATGTAAATAAAGCATTTCAAATATTTTAATATCGTCACATTGTCATTTATTTACCGGATTGATGAATGAATTTAAAAACGAAAAGCCTTTCTAAAACAAACTAGAGTAAAAACTGAGTCAAATAAAAAAAAAAACAGTTTTGTATTCCAGTTACTATGAGGATCACTGACAAAGATGATGACCGATGAAAATTTCAACTCTAATTATTTTTTTCCTCATACTTTTTTTTCTGGAAATTACATATATAATAAAACGTGCCGTTGTTTGTTTCATTTTGAAAAATTCACATACTAAGAAATTTTTAATGTCAACACTCTTACTTACTATCCTCATATTATCAATTTTATATCGATACTCATCCTCCTATCAAATCAATAATCGATCATCATCGATTTTGATTTTGACTTTGATCTTTAATGTACGACGAGAGACATACTGAATTAGATTTCTTCATATTCTTTTTATAAACAACTAAACAAATAAAAAAAACTTCAGCATTATTGATTTACATGACGATCGTAGGGGTGTCCATGGACTGTGACAGCTAAGGGAAGTGATCGGAGTGCGTGGAGATTGTCTATTCATCAAATGCACACACATAAACCGGCTGTTCTGCCTCGTCTATCCACGACGAGATTCCCTTCCCCCCCTAGCCCCGTCCCCCCGTCCCCCGCCGAAATATCTAGTCATTTACAGTTACGGGCGTTTGTCAGAACATTAACAAACATTAAAAGTCAACATGTCAACAATAACAACAAAAAAAAAACAATGTCACTCATTTATCCTCATTGTATTGAAACGACTCAGTGTATACTATACAAGCGATGAAATCGAAACTCCTTTACAGTAATGTTGGTTTTGAAAGTTTTTTTTGTTGTGTACATGAAAACAATTCGAAATGAGGATAATAAAAAACATATAACTATGGAGGATCAGAGCAATTCTATAAATTATTCATATGGAGATAAAGAAAGAAACGTCAATGTGAATTATACAATAGTTTTTATATTTGGAAAGCAATCATTGATCAAATGAGGTTCGATATTTTCCTCATGATGTTTCATCCTTTCTGTTCTAATCTGAGATGAAAAACTGAACCTCTTCTTCATCACCATATAAAATATGAGGAAAGATTCATGACAGAGATCATCCAGAGTTATGAGTATTTAGGGAGGAAAAGCCAATGATCAGCATTCAACTATTCACTACAGAAGCTAAGTTGATATAAATGTAATGATTACAAGTAAAAAGAAAAACAAGAAAAGATAATTTCTTAAAAGTATAAAGACAAGGAAAAGAACTACTGGATCGATTGATTAATTAGAGCATTTCAGTACTTTAAGGACGCGAATAAATGAATTCAGTACTCAGTAGGACTTATACTGTAAGATTCTGTAAGCTGTGAAGGTTTTTCGTTCATTCTGAACGTAAAAGCGAAATCGATTAGCAGCTTTTCTGGTTCTATATAGAACATCTATTCAGCTTTTATCATTACAATTACAATTATCGATAATAGTATTGATTGAGGAAAAAAAAATTTTTCAAAAATATTCTTTATCATCTCATCGTAAAAAAAAATATTCATTATGTAAATCATTCAACAATTTACCATTAAATTATTACCGTATAAAATTTAATTTAATAAAAAAATAATGCAAGTTTATTTACACGTATTTCAATAGAAGAGAATTTTTCGATAAACAATTTTCTTAAGACAACAACAAATAAATAATCTAAATAACACATATTAAATGAATCATCATCGTTACTGTAGAGGATATGTGAAAAAAAAAACTCGTAATGACTTGGATTACGGTCATTTTTGAGGATAATGCGCTGGTATTTTTTTTTTTCGTTGATTACTTTATTTTAATTAACAAAAATATTTTCTAATTAGAAATGTATGTCGGAGAAACAACGTATTCTAAAAAAGATATATTCATAATTTTATGCTTTATTCAGTATCGGATACTCAAAATCATCCTCAAAAAGAAAGCTCTATGCAAATAACAGCATGTTAGTGATATTACTCGATTAGGAATAACCTCATAGCATATTAATTAACGTAGATCAAGCTGATGAGTATTGACGAAAAGCTGGATTTTGTTTGATAGATGATCGTTCATTTTGTTTTGCAACTGTTTACAACGCTACGCCTTTAACTCAATACGAATTCGGATCAATTTCTTACTAATGTTTTTATTTTCTTTTAATTCACGTACTATTAGATGAAGCCTTTGAACAGAACGAGTTCGTGTATTTCCTCACGAGGATACAATCAATTAGTTGATCCCGTCGATATGAGAAGCTTCGTTATCCTGAAAATGAAAAATCTAAAGAAAACTATAATATATATCACCTCATCATGACATTTATCGTAAGCATGTATTCAATTCAATTGTTCCTCAAACAAAAAAACAACAATGACGACAACAACAACAACAACAACAACAACAAAAAAGAAAAAATAGGAATAAATTTTTCTGGGAGAAAAAAAGAAGATAAACGCCTTCAGTTAGATCGAAGAAGAGAAAAAAACTTATACTTAGAAGATTTTTGTGTGATTCTCCTTAAATGAGGACGTTTCTTAACTCTTCACTCAGAAATCTCTCCTATTTGAGGGCCATTTTTTCATTATAGCCGAAGAAATAGAAAAAAAAAACTTGAAAGAAAGAAAATAAAGCTGTCAGCATCCGACAGCTTTCACTATGTGACAACATTGTTTCAATGGAAACTTGATTTATACATGAAAAGATTTTAGGTAGAGAAAAAAAAAATTATGTACAGTTTTATTTTAACGATTTTTTTTTACGATATTTTTTAATGATAAATAAAAAAAAACTATATATAATAAAAATATTAAAAAAATATTTATAAATATAACAAAAAGAGAAAATAAACAGTAGAAAATTTTCTTTTCTATACAACATTTTTAATGTATCTATTAGTAATTTTTGTCAGTTTGATCTACATCAAATAAATTTGTGCTTTGTTTTTAATTTATCTCTTTACATGAAATAATAATAGTAATATGTAAAATTTTGTTTATATGTTTTTGTTTACATCAAAATGCTTACTAGTCAGCCAATTTAGTTAAAATAATAATAAATTTCTTCATTGTATATAATATTAATAGAATATGAAAATATACAAAAAATTCAATAATGATAGATTGATAAGAACGACAATATTTAGTGAGCTTCATGTGAAAAGTCCAGTAGATCATAGCAGATTGCTCATGTTAATGAGTCGGTATTTTTAAAAGTGAGTTAGACGACAATGAGTCTCTGTGAGGTTGACGCTTGACGATGGCATAGCTTGTGATCAGAAACGTGATTTTATGCACATTGACGATTAATTATGAGATATGAATACTTCATAAAATCGTTAATCGTCTAAGATATTCTAATAGAAGAATAAAAAAAAAAGAAAAAATTTCATAGTTTGTTATATGACGCAACGACGATTGTCTTAAGATTGAGGAGTTCTTTTTTTTTCTGCCAGAAAAAATATTTTAATCCAAAAAAAAATCAATAAAACATCAACGTTAACAGTGTAGTAGTCGATCTTCGATAATGTAGAGAACGGTTTTTTTTTTCTTTCATCTCTTCCATAATATCGATTTCTTGATTGAGGTCTTATTTTCGGATATGAAAGATATGATATTTGTGATCGATTCGGTCATCATACATTCATAAGCTATATAGGAAATGATGATGATGATGATGACGAGGAGGAGGAGGAAAAAAAAGCGACGCTTGAATACTGATTAATGAATAGGTATTCAGAAGAGGAAAGAGTCGTTCTTCTTTTTTTTTCTTTTCTTCTATATTTCTACAGTGTTATAGTTTAAGCATGTAGATCGAATGATGTTGATATGTGTTTTCCGGTGAACAGCTAACGTTGCCGAAGTTGAAACCGAAAAGCAGCAATCAAACTGGATAGAGACGTCTTCTAATTGCGACAGATAACGCACAACGTCAAACTGGATGCTAGAAGGTTTTACGGTAACAGAGATGAAAAATTGTTTGAAGAAATAACAGCTATATTGAGTTTGATAATATACCTCATCATATAAATGAGTGATTATCGATAATCATCATACGATAATACGTTAATGATTTTAATTCATATTTGAATAATACATACCTCAACGTCTTTACACTCAATAAGCTCACTATAGGAAAACAACAATCGGAAAGAAGCTGAGACGGCTTTTGCGAGATAAATGCTGAAAGAATTGTTCATTACGAAAAATCCGGCTTTGTTCTAATTACACGATATCGATATAAGTTTGAATTGAAATTGTTGAAAAAATCGCCGCTAGGCATTCATTTATATTTTTCAAAGTGTTATCAATTTCTATGCTATTTTTGATGAGAAAAAATATTTGAATGAAAAAATTTTGCTCTTCAGGAGCGTGGCAGATAAGCTTCCACGATGTTGAGGTCAGAAATTGACCAGGTACTAAAAACTAAGGATATAACTTGATAAGAGGAGATAGATTGAGAGGGTGAGGTAGTTTACAAGGGATTCTTGTTAGATAGCTTATTGTTAAGCTTATTCTAAAAGCATTTGTTTTAGTTTGAATTATTACTCTTCCAGCAGCTCTAAATGGTTTCTGGCGTCAAATTTTTGTCGTCTGAACTCAACAAATTCGATTTTCCTATTGATTTCGAATTTCAGAAAATCAATCATAATATTTAGTTAATGTATCGATGAGGTTGTTTGGTTGGCTTTTAATATGTCTCTTTTTATTAGAAATTTCAATTAGAATATTTGTAAGTATATTCCTCGTGAGGGAGAAAGAACAAAACAAAACAAAACAAAATAAAACAAATAAATAATAAGTGCATTAGGATGTAAAAATAGTCGCCATCATTAAAATGCTTCGATCGTGAGGACAGTTGAAGGCCACCAGTTGTAAAATCGCTACAGCTCTACCAGCTTTTCACTAAATTGCATTCCGTTTACATGAAAAACACGTCGTATTTTCGTCTTCACTACCAGCTAAATATCAAATTAAAAAATATATAAATAGA
>KN716907.1:17916-39609 GCA_000816705.1 Dictyocaulus viviparus | reverse complement strand
TTTTCCCTCTATTGTCCGACCTCATTCATTTTTCACTTGATTTTACGCACCTCCACTTACTCTGAACAAATTTGCGACAACGTTCGAATAGCGTTCGCTGGCGTGTCGGAGTCGTTGCTGATTTTTGATGCTGTTCGACGCCAATCCATACCTCATCACTCAATGCCACTACACCAGTACAAATAGAACGAATGGATGTATTCTGTCTGGAAAAAAAATCCATTACAAGATTCAAATGAGTTTTTGTTCAAATGGTCTATTTTGAACGATACTGATTAAGTGAGCGAGTTTTATCACTGATTGCCTTGGCGAAAAACATCAAATGTGAGGTAGAAGAGGAATTTCTCGTTAGCCTACTTCATACCCCTCTTCACTGAGGTCGTCGAGGTGATGTAAGGCAAGGCTGGTCTATACAGTAACTTTGATTAAGAACTCTTTATCAAGTCAATGCAGCTTATATTCATAAATTACTTTATTGCCAATATATTGACCTCGGAGGGATGATCGGTTACAACGATCTGAGGGCAAACACGGATCTTCGTTTTTGAAGTACTGCAACATCTCGTACCATTATATTACACTCTCTTATGGAAAAAAATTATATAATCTAATATAAAAGCAATTAGTAGTGTGATTTAATAATATAATTACATAATAAATATTAATAAAATAATCTAATTTATTCTGATTTTTTCTATAAAATTTTTAAAGATACAAAAAACCAAGCCGAATAATTTAGCGAAAAATTTTTGAATAAAAATATGTAAAATAACACGAATACAATGCACGGGCGTGATCTACCTCCTCGTGGAGGTGCGCCATTCAGTTTTTGTCTGGAAAGCTGGAAAGCTTGGATTTCCTGGGAGCCGAACTCGAGTCTCCGTAGACGGCAATTAGCCAGCGTTCCCTCATTTCAAATGTTATTTGAAATTAAATTAATGTAAATTTTTTTGACCAGCTTTTTTTCTAAATCATATGAAAAAGCTTTCAGCTAAAAAAATTGAACAACGAGGAAATTGACTGTTATACAATTAGCTGGCATTTTTAAAATTCAGAAAAAAATTGAAGGTTTGAACTCCTTAAAAGGGAGGGATATAAACATTAGAGGAAAGTAACTTCTAAAAATATGCAAATAAGAAGTTATGTTTATTTTTTCGAGGAAAATATTCTCATTCCTCAATAAATAAAAATCTATCAAATAGTTCCATAGAACAAGAACTAATTATAGTATTGATTTTTGGAAAATTTCTACGATAGAAAAAAGCCGCTGACTGCAAACACGTTTTATACTTCCTCAATGCTCGAGTCAAATTACATCTGTTTCGTTATTGGAAAAAAAAATGACCTCAACTTTTCAATGTTCATTTTTCGTTTGGTTTTTGATAATAATGAAAAAGTCATTACGGTAAGGATAATTTTGTTCTTATACCTCATTGTAAATGACAACTACCGTATTCTGCTGGACTGCGCAATTTTTTGCAAAGCAATCTTTCTCATAAAGAAAGAGGGGAGGAAAGATGAAGGAAGACATGAGTGATTTAATCAGAAAAGTATGAGAAAAACTCACACTCCCTAAGTTCAATTACAGTACTATTGCCCTCATAATGTTTGTTGACTCATTGAAAAATATTTGGAAAAAGATCAATATCATTCGTGTTGGTCACAAAAAAGAATACGGTATGATCTACAAGAGCACAAGTTTATTGATTAGTTCTTTTTTGTAGTGTAGACATAGTTGCAGAACGTTCATCGATTGTATCGATTTTTTTCGAATATATCTACATTTTTTTTCTCTAAAGAAATAGTTGTGAATTGAGAAGAAAGTGATTTCTTAAGAGATCAAAGATCACACTACTACATAGAATGAAATTGTTTGTTGTTAGTTTCTATTACCGTAATTCTAATTACGATAAAATTATTCAACATACGGTAATTCTGAAGCAAAAAAAAACAATTCCAAGGTCAATATATTGTGGTAGTGGATGAAGAGCACGGATCGTTTATATACTTCTTGAAGAACTCGTTGTTGTTGATCAACAACTAATAGAAGAACCGTATGAAGAAGACTTATAGGTGTCGCATCAAGAAGTAACTGATCAACGCTTAAGCATATTTAATCTCATAGGAGAAATTATGAAATGTCAATCGTGTGTTATGTAGTCCATCCATATGACTGAGGATTATTACGGATTTGAGGATAATCATCTAATTAACGATGGATATTAATAGTAATCAATAATAACTTCACAATTAATGAAGTATACGATACATTAATAATGAAAATGTTAGAGCATAAAATCGATTTGCTTACTATAACAATCGATTTAATCAAAAAATCGATAAAATTTGAGACGAATCATATTAATATTGAATAGAATAAGAGAAGAGGTAGGCATTTTGAGGTATATAACTAGTAGTGGAATAGAAACCGGTACTCAGATAGGAATAGACGAGAGAAAAAAACAGCTTCAATGTTCATCAACGACGTCACGTTCGTTGCGTTCACTTAATTACCGTCCCAGTTTTATACTTCCTCATCTCGTCACCTAGGTGATTCTAATAATCCACTGATAATCACTATATTTAACAAGCGGATATAATTGTTTTTTTTCTATGATTATAAAAATGCCTGAGGATATAAAAACAGATGATTCGTTGAATAATTACTAGATTTTACTACATAATTTGATTCAATTGAAAATAAATATAAGTCGTTTTGATGAATTCAATTCAATTGTTAACAAAGAAACACATATGCAAAGCATAGGTATTGATCGAGATAGTGATCTTAGGCAAATACGAATGAAAAAAAACTTTAGGAATGTAATTTAAATATTTGTATTATTAGGAATTTTTCCTACAAGAGTAGTACAGTAAAATCTGAATTGATTTTTAATAACAAAAAAAAAACTTCTCAAGATAAATAACCACTGAGTTCATCTACTAACTCATTTCGGTGATGAGCAGCTTTAACAAGCAGAATTTGGAAAAAAAATAATAATTATAAAGTCGAAAATTTGGAAAAAATGAAAAAATTGAAAATACAAAAATCTACATAAAAAAGAAAGATTGAAAAAAATGAAACAATATTGGATATATGTGCACTGCCTTAACCTGGTTACGGTAGCTGACATTTTTCCACTCAGGACCAATGAACACTTTTTTTTAGGCTGCTGAGACTTTTTTTGTGACAGCTTATAATGGTTTCCGGAGTCAATTGAGTACAAGCTGATCGACAACGCTCTGATTTCAACCAAACAATTATAAAACTAGTAGTTTTCAATGCTCCTAATAATTTTCATTTATTATTGATCCGAAGTTTTTTTTTTTTTTTGCATTTAATTGTACGCCTCATTTCGTTTTACTTAAATCGAAGGTTATTTGCATATTATCACCAAAAAAAGCGCCTAAATCAATTTGTTTTAAGGAGATCTAAGAAGATAAGCTGAATTTGTAAACCAAAATCTTGAAGAAATGAGCAGAAAATCTGTATAATAAAAATAAATGATAAGTATAAAAAAATTTTTATCGATTGTTTTTTCAACTATGATCTCTATTCTGATCAATTAAAGAAACATTACCTTGTCATATCATTGGAATCGAGTCGAAATGAGGGATTTGTGAACGCATAGTCGCTTTCGAAGCGTACATATATCGGATTACTGTAGCCAATCATCGCCGAGTTGCCTGTAGATGAATTCGCGGTCGATGTTGAAACGACGAACGGTGGATGTTGACGTGTGGGTAGATAAGCCTAAATTGATCAATAAAATGAGGCTTATGACGATTATTTGTTTGTTTGTTTATCTTCTTCCAAATTCTGTAAAACAACATGTTGTTAATTTTTTTGATTTAACACTTCATTAAATATAAATAGAATTAAGTTAATTATTTTTTTTGAAATCAATATGTATTGTATCTCTAATGATGTCGAGTTGACCGTAAATCTCGGAACCTCATTCGTAACTTGAACTCGCATCAATAGACGTCTGGTCTGTTGTGCTACTGATTGCACTACTTAGCCCTCTCTCTTTTTGACTTTGACTATTTCCTCAACTCTTTGCATATGCTTATAGAATAATTGTTGGAGTTCATCAATCCGTGTTGCAGAATGCGCTTGTGCATTCAATTCAAGCTTATACAAGAAATTAAGTGAATCACTTTTTACCGAGCCAGTACTGTTTGTTCTGCCAGATATCACTGATAACAGTTTGCTAAGCCTTGTGGTGGCGATTCAGCAGGCTTGGAGGTGGTCACGGAATTGATTAAGCTGATTCTGACCTGCGTATCACTGTAGCACCTCCTCCACCACCACGCTATATACTCTCTTTATGCATGTAGAATTAGGCATTTACCTCAAAATATAGTATATTTATCAATGAAAAGCCTAAAAAAATATTTGTTGGCAGAACTGAAACCTCAACGACAACTATAATGTAAGAGGTTAGCTATGTTTTGACAATTTTTTTTTATTAAATTATTTTTAATACTACAAAGAATTTGAAATAAGTGAGTCACAATGGAAAGAAAAAAATTACAACTATGTTGGTTCATTAGATTTCTACAACAACATTTTTCGTTTTATCGTATGTTTACAACACAAAAGAACACTAATGTCCCTTATATACTCATATTTGAGGTTGAAAGATTTCCTCAATTCAGAAATATCGTAGAATATGCGACGATAGCCGTAGTAGTAGTCGTTTTAAAAAAAACACTATAAGTTGAAAAAAAATGTCACTCAGTTTTGATTAAACGAAAACCTAAAACACACAGAAAAAAGCTAACAAAGCCCTCTTTATTGATTTTTTCCTCAGTGCTATAAAAATATTATAAATCAGAAAAAAAATCATTTCTAACCTTTTCAAAAAATTCACCGATACTCTCCAATTTGATAATTCCAGTTGCCATCACCACCAAAAGCTTTAAATTCTAATCATTCATTTTCCAATAAAACGAGCGAAGTCTAAATTTTCAAAAGTTTTACGAATGAAAACACCCGGAGATCATAAATTATACGGTAGATCAATAACACATATTCAATGAGTCACGGCCATTACAGTAACGAACTTGACTCAAAAATAGCGCATAATTACATTTTCAAAAGAAAAATGTTACCTAGAAAAGACATGGAGGATAAATTCCATAAAAAAAGTAAAGAAAAAGAAGAAAAATTATCGGAAAAAAATTTAAAAGCAACAATTTGTTTTGAGCTTAAATTATTTTTGAAATGAAATTTTTTACTCCACTTCTATTTCCTGCTAATACATCCCTCATTTCCTATCTTTTATTCCACCTCATACATTCTCTCCATATCGTTTGTTCTTTCTTTCTCTTCCTCTCTACCTTGGTATTACTACCTCACTATTTCTCACTATCCATTCTTCTCTTCTTTGATCACTCTTGATTATTTCGATACTATTCTTTTTTGAAGCGGTTTTGGTTCTATCATCTCATTCTCATTCATATTCCATTTTCCTCATTCACATCCTACCTCATTCTCACTAATTTGGGAGGTTTGAATTCTATATGTAAAAAAATGATCAAAGACTAGAAATAGGACAGCAGATTGATGAATTTGTTGACAAACAAATTAAGTCAATAAACGAATGTTATTCTGTTATTTACGTAGATATGCATTGACCTACATTTGATCACCTACCGTCATCAAAATCGATCAATACGCATTGATCGAGAATATTCTCCTGCTTTGAATAATATCGTTTTACATGGTTACAACGAAAATATTGTGTTTTATTTACTATTTATAACAAATATTTACTTATTTTACTTATAATAAAAATAAACAAAATAGAACGTGAAGGCACTAAAGTTTAAACGAAACACTTTAAAAGTAATAAATAATTTTCATTCGAGAAAAACTAATTATATGGTACAAAAATCAATGGGTATTGATGGAAAAAGCTTTGGAAAAAGCTTCATCGCTGACATTCAGATTGGCCTCTATGAGGGTGGTCCTCGATATGAAATGAGAGTGATTTGCTTTTCCCATTTGGGAGGTCGTCTATTTCAAGAATAGAGTAATTTGATACTTTGGTAAACGAGAAAGCTTCTCATATGGGTCATCTCTTTTGAGCAAATTTAAAAAGTCAAAAGTAGTCAAAAAGAGGAAAAAAAATCAATGAAAAGTGATTCAAGAATTTCATTAATAGAATGATAGTTTATGAATTATTATTTATAATCAATATGCAAATGATCTCAAACAGTAAAAACCAGAAAAAAAAGATCTCTGTTATTTTAGGAGAAAATATATCAAAATATCGATTTTTTAATCTGTAATGATGTTGAGTCAACTACAAGGTTTTGAATCTCAGGCGGAACTCGAACTCACATCTACAAATGTCCGTTCCAGTGTGTCACCGATTGCGCTATCAATGACTTTCTTTTATATAAGAACATTACCGTAATAATTCTGATTGAGTCGTTTTATCAATCGATTTGAGTTACTGAAAAATTTTTATCATATGATTAAGAAATTTTTATCTGAATCACAATGTAAATTTATGAATAATTGATTCACTTTTTATCATCCGTTTAATTTCATTAACGCCATATACGGCAAGACGAAAAAATCAATAATATATGAAAAATCAATAACACATAAAGCATACGATGACGTTAGTGTGTAAAGGAAACAAACAATACAAATAGCGATGCCAACAAATACTAACTCAGTAGAACTGCTTCATAATTGATACGTTGATGAACATCAAGGCTTAGCATTAAGTCCATATGGATTTTTTATATCGATAAACAAAAATAAATTTGAAAACCTAAGGTTTATGAAATATCGTAGTCGAAAAAGAAGAAGAACTCAAAGAGTAGAGGAAGAAGATTTAGGCAAATGTTGGTTATGTCATTGGAAAAACAAAACGATATACCGAAACTCATTTGAATTCACGTTGACCTTAAAGGAAAAAAGTATCCATGGTGAAAAAAAAAACGCTTAGACAAATTTCCTTACTAAGCAACAACGATACTCGCTGGGTACTGTAGTATCTCATTGAAAATCAGGTTTAGGTCATTGCAAACACGAGTGAAAAAAACAATGTATATTCACAGCAGTTCTAGCGCAACCTATTTAGCTTTTTTCTTTCTTTCACATCAATCATCGTCATCAACGTCATCATCTTGATCGCATCGTGAAAGTCAATGAATGGAATCTACACGACAAAAACTACCGAAAAGTTTGATATAGTCTTCTCGACGACGTTCTGATGGTGCTATTCGTTAAAATCGTTGAAGAACCTGTGGAACAACAACGGCATCCAAGAAGAATACTTTCTTATTTCATTGGATAACTTGTAGAAGATGTATAACAACAACAGATTCCCAGACCTGTTGGTCAACACCAAAAATCCCCTATCGATCCAGTAAAAAAAAATTCCTGGATTTGCAAAATATGATAAAAAAGCCTACTATTTTGTTTCCTACTTACCTAATATCGATTACTTTCAGAAGATTAAAATATTAAATTGAAAATTTAAATACCTTTATACGTCTTCATCTAAATTACCGTAATCCAACTAAGTGAAAAGCACTTTCAGTGTTTGATTTAAAAGAAAAATAACTAAGTAAACTTTTCTAGCAATTTTTTATTTCAGCAATACATGAAATGTAGGTAAACAATGCGTAAACAAAAACAAAACAATAAAAACTAATGAGATACAAGCGAAATGGAGGCGATAACGATTGACATATGTAAATCACTGATTAGTTTATTGATTTTTTTTTCTGTGACGATAAAATTGTAGGTTATCGAGGGCAATGACGAGTTTTTTCTCGATTTTTTGCCTTTTTTTTCTTCCAGTGTTTTTATACCGCATGAAGATGACAAATTGATCTATTTAAGTGAAAAGATCCAGCTGGGATATAATTGATCTACAAAAATCGTTATACGATTTTTCCAGGTTTTCATTGTACATGAATAAATTTGATCTACTCCTTAGAATTTTCTAATATTATTATATTTTCTATTAATGTTTTCAATTTGATATAGAATTTTTACAATGAGCAAATGTTTTGAAGTAAAAAAGAACAACTCTATAATGAAATCATTCAAGATATGTTGTTTTTTTTTTTCTGATGGAAAATCGGAGTACGAATTTCATTGACTGATAGTTAGAAAACGGTCTATGGAAAAAGAAAGATAAATAATAGAGATACAATAAAAACAATAGAATGGTGGAGAAAATTGTGAATGTGAGGTTTGAGAGGGTTTGTTGGGTGATTACGACCGGTCCTTCGATGTGCATAATGTTAAGCCGTTCCGACCCATCCATGAATCGAGAGAGGCTTTATGTATACAAATCAAACAAGGCGATCATCACCATCGTCCATTTCAAAAAATGTCGAAGATCATCATGTGACAAGGTGTTTCACAGTACGTACTGAACGCACTGAACCCAATTTTCCAAACGAGTTTTCTTATCTTTTTTCAATGTTGCTAACCAGTAATTCATCAAGTATTTGTGCATTTTGAAAACTTCTGAGTACATTTATTTAGACTAAGCAACAACAACAACAACAACAACAACAATAACGACGACAGTTCAGAAGATCTATGAAGTTCTTTTTGAAATCCAGAAAAAAAAAACACCTCGGATGATTTCACTAACAAATATGATTGATATTGGATTGAATAAGGAGGAATTTGAATAGCGATAAATATGTGTTTACACAGACCGACACCTCACTCTAACCACAATGCCTCATAAAGATCCCATCTAACTAAACATTAAACACTGAAAGAGAGCAAAAAATCTTGCTGTATTTAGAATTTCAAGCACATTATCGATTAGTAACGATAACTAGTCGGTGTATAGTTGAAATCAAAGGAGGGTTTATAGCTATGGGAAAAGCTGAAAAATTAGCTCAAAAAGAACCTAAGAACCTAGACAATATTGATTGTGAATAATTTAATTATTAAGCATAACATTTTATTAGTGATGTTAAGGGAATACATTAGTTTTGCAACGACATGTAGCTCAACGGCTTAAGATATAATATATCGCTAACTGAATCGCATTAGTTCAATTCCTCACCTCAGTTATATGTGAATCTTCAAATTCTACAGTATCTAGGAGAACCTGGTAGTGGGAAGTCGGATGATACAAATGTGCATTCTAAAGAAAATAACCATCAATAAGGTTATAAATAAGGTTACAAAAAGAAATAAACAAATGTCATAAACAGTTCTAGCTTCATTTAATTAACTATGAGTTTCGGCAAGTTAAACAACTGATGCATTAACAAGACTCATAATAGGTTGGTGCAAAAATAAATACGGTTTGACCGTTATTAAACAATACAAAATCTAAAATCGTTTTTGTAACAGTTTAAAACTATATTTTATAGTATCTAAATCGTATAAAGTCATGAATGAAGGAATTCCTTCCGCAGAATAATGAGAAAGTTTAATTTCTATTCAGCTTTAGCTTGATGATTTTCATTGTTAACAAAATTCCTATGCATAAGTGATTGGTACAGTTTGTGTCCTCATGATTAAGGAAAGGCGAGGCTGAAAAAAGACACTACCTAGCAAATTTCGTTCGTTTTCGCACACACGTTTCTTGTTGTTTTGTTTACTTTTCGTGTTTATTTGAATTGTTCTTATTCTTGTAGTAGAGTGAGTACCGCATCACAAAACACATCTTGCAAACACTAATAATTTGACAAAAAAAAAACAGCTATGTGAACGGGTTCACTTGTTGTTGAAAACAAAGACTGTTATTAATGAGGAGTGCATCAGAATCGCTTGCATCGTAACGCGACGATCATCACAAGAGTAGTGCAAATAGGAGAGCGCTGTTGAACAGAATGTATGACGCCGTCGCGCACGATATACAAAGGGTACAAATTACCGTGTAAACAACAATTAGGTATTTCATATTGCGTGTTGAAAAAAAAAGGCGAGCTTGCACAAAAATTCTTTTACTAAAAATTAGTAGTTAATGCGCCCTACGGCAAATAATAAATTGCTGCACTTGCTGTGATCAGTTGCTATGATCGTGTTGTCGCCTAAACTGCTTGACGTTCGTTCATTATCTATAATGCAGCTAAAAATCTAATGCTGATATTAGTAATGTCCACTGAACGCCGAGTGTTTTGCTCCTTATATTACGTTCTCTTCAATCTTATCTGTTTTCAGGTGTAGCTGTGTGTATTTGGATTGTTGGATAAATTGTTTACGTTGTTTATTCTGCACATATGTGATTATGAGCCGTCGAGTGTTACAAGAATGGCGTCGTACTATTCGTAATTTGAGATGGAATGCTGACACACATTTGAGGTACTACGAATCCTAAATCGATTATGAATCGATATGTTTGCAAACTTTTTTACTCTCAACTTGTTTCCTAAAGATGTGTCTGACAGTATAACTTTTAACTATTCACTGTAACATGATTACTACCTATTGACTGCTTGAGTGAATGATTGTGTGATGTTTTTTCACCAGCAGTCATTCATGGATAGATGAAATTTCTGTTCATTCTGTTTTTCAATCCGTTTTTTTCCTAGTACAGAAATATTCGAAATACTCTGTCGATTTTCATCATATCGTCATCAAAAGCATTCGCCACCTCTTTCGATTCAATAGAAAGTCAAATTCTTTACAATTATAAATTTTTCACGTCAACATTTATAAATTTTCACGTAGCTGTATTTTTTTGGTGGAAAAAAATCATTTTCTCCGAGTTGCATCGTAAATGAATTTGGGTTGCATACGTCATTCCATCAGATATCTGTTAAATTAAGTGAACGACATTTGATGATTCATTAATTTGGAATAGAACTGACTTAATCAGTCAATTTCAGACTGGTTTTTCTCTCGTTCTATTAGATTTGTATTCAATTTCTTCCGCATTATTACGATCACTTTTCAAATACCAGTAGTGGACGAATTTCATTTTGGGCTTAAAGTAATTTGTGAGTAAATACGCGATTGCTACTGGATTGATGAAATGAGTTCCATATGGATCATATCTACATTTCTCTTGTTACTTAGAATGTATATATATTTTTACTACCTATATCTCTTGTTATTACAGTTTACAATTGTAATGATTTCTTAAATTACCGTCATAGATGTATAGAGATGAGTAAATTCCGTAGTATAATTTTCGTATAACCATGCTTAAATTGTAAAATAAACGAATTTCAACGCTGGATTTTCGGAAGAAGAACTAGTTTGTGTTATCCAAATATGTTTGGTCAATTTTTTCTTGTCACCATTACAATATGGACGTCTACTTAATAGAGATTATTTGAAAATTTCGATTTCTTAACTCTTTACGCAAATATTTTTCGTTTCACTTTGTCTAAGAAGGTATTCAGGGCTCATGAACGTTCAGTTTCTGTTGATCAAGATTCTATTGTTCGAATTGATACATGTCAATTAGCCGCTAACAATCCAATTGAAGACTTCTATTCAGCTGCGAAATGTATGAAATATTTTTCTATGAGGTTCATATTATAGGTTTTTATTTCAGTTTTGATAGTTTGTCGAATTTTTTGTTCGATATTTCATATGATATCGTAATAAGTAATAATTGCTGTAATAATAAGAATAAAAATAGTAAAAATTTTACGTGTAGGTTTATCATCGAATGCGTTTTTGTTCGGAGTATTCGACGGACATGGCGGTCCGTCATGTAGTAGACACATATCTACTTCGTTATTTCCATATATTTGTGCTTCAGTCTTACAAAAGCACGAGGTCAGTAGTACTGATTTTTTCCTTGGGAATTTTTACTAAATTCATTTCTTGTAGTAATACATTAAATATGTTCTTTTCTTTCTCTTATATACTTGTTAATGGGAATATAGATTGAAATTTTATCTACGTTACATTTGAGGTGAAATCGCTTCCACTGGACCATCGCCTGGAATGGATTTTTAGCAGTGCCGATGCTCATTTGCCGAATTTGTTTATGTTAGTCCCTTGTTAGTAATTCTCTATTATATTATTATCACATTTGGAAATGTGTATAGAGCTTCACGGAAAAACATTAGCTGGTTGTTGTCCTCACTATACAATTTCTGCAAGTTGTAATGGACCTAAACAATGCTTGAGAAAACTCCCAATATTATTGATTGAGCTCTATTTATCGCGTAAGTTCTATACATGTTTCTTTATAAGACTTATTATTCATTACCGGATATTATACATATATATTTCAGTGAAACACATTTGGAGAATATTCTCGCATGTCATAAAGCATTCATTGAAAACAAAGACCTTTGTACAGGTATTTCTTTTATGCAAGCCTTCAATGCTTTCCTACTTGTCATCTTAATATTTGCTTTATTTATTGATTTTTTTTTACACATGATGTCGAAAAAAATTTTTATTCATTAGTTCGCGATGCCCTGAAATTTGCATTCGAGTCGTGTGACGAAGACTTATGTCGTGCCGCTCTACCCGATAGTAAGGGACATATCGATAGGCAAGAAAAACAATTCTTGTTGAAGCCGACAAAGTCTCTTTTATTACATAAGATTGTATTCGGAGAGCAATGTTAGCTTCTGGTTATACATAGTCCCTGCGCTCACATATCAGCACACACCAATCTTTGTCACAATGTGCAGACTCAACATACGGTGCGCTTTCTTAGGAAGCATTGTTCAATACACAGTATGGGTCAATTTTTTTTATGAAGAAACGAACTAAAAATCAAAAAAACGATTCAGGGGTTTTTAAACTTCAAACTTGTGCTTTGCAAAAATTTCTATAGATTTAGATTTGACCAAAGACGATATCTGAATTCCAGGTGCTAAATCAATCATTTAAGTTTCTTTTTTTCGAAGGGTAGATTTTCTAGCTATTTTTTATGTAACTGCTTTGCCTATGTATCAATTATTGGTCATTTACTATGTACATCTTTTGCTAGTTTGGCACTATTGTGCTTCTCAGGTGAAACTAATGATTTATAATGTGAATTTCATCCATTTTCTCAGTGCCATATGTTTAATTTAATACGTCACTAAGAGAATGGAACGTCAAGGCGAAGGTTGGGTATACTTTACGGTGTCTTGCATTTTTCTTCACACGTTTATCGCAGAACAGGAATTTCAACTGAAGTGATACAATATCTAATCTTTAGATTTTCGCCTATCGTTACTGTAGAGATGTTCTTAAATTGTTATCCCTCAAATTTTGGGCCGTTCATCGTCGTCTTTTCTCGTATTCACGTTGTCATCTCATTCGTGAATCTAGCGTGGTATATTTCGTGCATTAGCAATGAAATATTAAGAAGGGAGATTTGTGTCACTGTTTGCTTGTATTTGCATTTTTGCGGAATATAGTTATATTTCTAGCTCTTTGTTGAATTTATTTCTTTGAAATAAGAGTTATGCTCTTGACTTTGGAAGCTACGCAAGAAAGTAAACGGTAGAAATGTACGATACTGGGGACATAAATGCGGCATATTATACATATTCGGGAATCAATACGCAATAATGAGGCTGCATTGCTTTCCGAATGTTATATAAACGATTAATTTTTTTTGTCTGAATCACAAAATCTATTTCTCATTTGCATTTATATAGGGCATCCGTGATGACTGCTGCTTCTGGGTCATGTGCAACTTTGGCACATGTGCGTGGACAAAACCTACATGTGGCTAATGTTGGTGATGGTGCAGCTGTACTAGGTAGATGCTGCTACTGATCCGTTAACTATATATTTTATGAGAATGAGATATAGAATTTTTACGGAAATACACAGCTTTTATTTTCTCTGATTCACTTTTTTTCATTTAAGTTTCTACTTTCCTCAACAATTTGTAAGCTTTCCAGGCGTCGTTCACGCCAATGGCAGTGTAACTGCACGACAGCTTTCACGAGCTCATTGTATAGACAATGTTGAGGAGGTTTAATAATACTGTCATTAACTGCTGTTTGCTTAAGCTTACATAAGTAGTATTTTTTGTAGGTACAAAGAATCCGCTCATCACACCCGACTTCTGAAACTCACGTATTGCGAGGTGGAAGGCTTTTAGGTGAACTGTATCCTTTACGAGCTTTTGGTGATGTTCGATTTAAATGGCCTCTGGATCTGCAGAAGGTGCATTTATATAAATTAAGCAACAGGCGATTTCATTAAGATAATGCGGTTTTTGAAAATGATTTTCAAAAAACCTCGTTGTGGAAGGATTATGACTGAGCTTTTTTATAGGTAGTTCTTGAGCCAATGGGTAGCCCAGCTCCATCTAATCTTCACACTCCGCCTTATTTAACAGTCGCACCTGAAGTATTATATCATAAATTGACTCCAAATGATAAGTTCTTGGTGCTAGCTACAGATGGTTTGTGGGAATGGCTTGATCCTGACACTGTTGTTCGTCTTGTGCATGATCACGCACTCGGTGCAATGACATTGCAGCCATATCAACCGAAAAGCGGGATAACACTCAAACAGGTAAAGATTTCAATTAGGTTTTACAAAATATACTTTGTAGTTGGTTTTTTTCGAGAACTAGATTGAAGTGTATGTATTAAATTGTTCTTCTTCATTTTTTAAATAGAAACTATAGTTATATCGGTTTTTAGGTTTTATTGGAACTCAAAGAACGCAAAATTGGAGCTCAAAGTCATAAAAAACCAATAGACGAGAATTGCGCCACGCACATCATAAGGCATGCTCTGGGTGGAGTCAGTGGTGGACAAACCAAGCAGTACGAGAGGCTGATCGATATTCTACAGGTAATTAGAAGTACATATATTTGAAGCTTCTGATAAGTGATTTGAGGTCCTTGAGTACTGTTTGGTTCCAATGGGGATCGTTCTACGCACATTTATAATTGGGTACAATATGTCTTGTTTGATGCATAAATGTGAGACACTATCTGAAACAAATTTTCTAGAAAACCTTATTCCTGAAAACCTGTTTTGTATTTGCATGATTTACCATGTAGACATACAATTTCTGATGTTTCACTGTTTTTATGTCGTAGCAGCTTTGTACGGAATACGAAAATTGATTTTCGAAGGGTAATTTCGAACAACAAACGAAGGCTAAACTATGTTCCATGAGTATTAAAGGGAATCGTAGATAACATTTAGAATGCGAATTTCCGTGATAAGAAATCCTTGTAGAACAGATGTTTGTTAAATTCCCACTCATACCAAGATAATCATGGTAAACAGTCATAAGAAGCATAGGATAGTAAAGAAGACTGCACTATTTATATTCGGGCAATGGTGATGAATATCAGGGTTTATTGAACAGCTGAGTGGAATGAAGCTTGATGGAACGTGTCATACTAACTTCGAAATTATAATAGGGCATCCAACAGATTCTGGTAATCTCTGTGTTTCTCAGCTGCTTCGAAATTTTAATCATTGAGGTATTATAAAAAACTGCCGGGTAGAATGTCATTTTACAAACTCTACGGAGTCTTAGATTAGGAGTCTTGTAGTTAGACAAGTTGGACTTTTTGTTTTCAGATTCGAATATTTTGATGTCTTAATTGTTTAGAACGAGTTAGTGTTAGATACTCATATAAATACTAATCTAGTATTCGAGTAACCTATCGATTGAAATAATTGCAGATCCCTCCTGGAAGAGCGCGCAACTATCGTGATGACATTTCAGTCATAGTCATCCACTTCAATGAAAACTATTTAAAGCAGGAACATAATTCGGTTCAACAGGAGACTCCAGAAACACTCTAAGTAGTTAATATCGTTGAACAAACATTTGGTTTACTAAGATGTTACAGATGTGGTCTATACGGCTTGTGCTCATGTTGCCTTATGTTTGTTTTGTATGTGCATTCTAGTATGATTTCTAATTGTTAGACGGGCTATTTCGTGGCATAAAAATATTTATTGCTGGCACAGGTTACATCCATAGAACACGCAAGATGTATTAGCAATATGTAGAGCAAATATCCACGATCAGACATTACCGAAACCGAGCAAAGCAGAAACTGCGATGAACTTCAGATCTTACTACGAAATACACAATCATTAGTTTGTGAACAAAGTCTATCGGTCAAGAGAATGTGCCCTAGCGCATGTATTGCTGTTGCTGCTGTACAGCTTGTTGTTGATACATCACCTGCTCGTAGCTCTGCATCGGGTAACCGGCGGATATCACTTGTGGACCACTAATACTTTGAGGCACAGGAGGCATTCCTTGGGGAGGGTAGCCATAACCCTGCGGTGGTCCCATTGGTAAGCCCATTTGTGGTTGCGATGTTGGAACAGGACCTGTTGGCGGCTGCACCTGTATCACTGGAGGACCCATCATTGGTTGTGTGGTCGACTGAGGTTGTTGCAAAGGATACGGAGCAGCTGTAGGAGTGGGTGCACCTGAAGGTGGACCTCCCTCTGACTGTATAGGTTGCGCACAGTTTTCATCATTTGGAGGATTTTCGTCCTGTAAATATTAGTAGACATCTTCACTTGACTCGGAAAACTATACATTTAGTTCGAATGTCTATAATTGAAGAGTGTAAAAATTACTCTCAACTGCGATAGAAGGGATTGATCAGCGGCTTGTGCAAGGTGTATAAGGTTTCGGTGCAAAAGTTGCTGATATTTTGCAGCCTCCTCAGTACGACCCTTAAGAAACGTGCAGTATTGCACTGTCAGACGAATATTAATGAGAAACAAGGATAGCCTTATATATAACATGAGGTACTGGAAGCACTCACCATACTAAGATAATCTCTGATCGATTTTATCAAAGATGCGTTCTCGTTGAGTAGCGTCTGTACAGTGCTGCGATGATCTGGGACTCCCTGCCGGATTTCTTGGGGTGCAAATGCAAGTGACATACTGTGTAAGCTATACGTAATTGAAGCATCGCCATTACAAGAGTCAGAAAATAGCTCATAAAGAGAATAACTTTGTCATCAGCAACATACAAAATTGTAAGAATCTTTATTCTGCAAAAGAAGTATTACATCAGTTACTATATACTTGAAGAAAAGTCTACTTAGTGCTCACACGGGCTCGTTTGTTCCAGGAGAAATTTGTTCCATAACTTTTAGGAGTAATTTGTCGTATATGCTCCTTCTGAAAACTTTGAAAGAATCTCGTATCCTATGAATACAACTAGAGAAAAAAGTGATATAATTAAACACATATGAATGAAGAAAAAAGGTTGAGGAATAGAGGCTCACCTCTACATCGTACGACCACCTGTTTTTTTCACAAAAAGCAATAGCGTCCTCTTTACTTGCGAATTTCATATGCATTGATACATTCGACAAAGGATCTCCCCTAGAAAAAATATGGATGTAATACCACTCCCATACTCACTATATTAAACTTCCAGGAAATCCTTTGATTTTTGTCACAATATCAGAATATACTAACGAGCTACACCATCCTATGAGTGGATTTTCCCATCGTGACCGATTGTCTAGTTCAATTCTCCAGACCTGAATGATTTAGATTAAGACATCTCAAATGATTAAAGCATCAACAAGAATGGCAAAAACCGTAGTATTATTCCATGGAGCTTGTGTAGCTTCTCGAGTAGCTCGAAAAATTCTTGCTCTTCGTTCGACACTATGCTCGGGAGGAACACCATTTATTTCGGCTGATTCCTCAGCAGACACAGCAACTGGCACCTAAAAATAAAAGACTATAAAAAGAAAGTCAAAAGGTAAATAAACTATTCAGTACACATGTAGAGTACAATAGCAAAACTGCATTATGCATAAAAACCAACGAAAAGAAGATAGATGACTTCAAAAAGAAAAATGAGTACCTTAGAAGCTTTTGGCTCAAGAATGTCCTCTACTTCTTTACGTTTGGCATCACTAGTACGAACAATCGGAAGGTCCTTGCCGTATGTCATATTTCTAACTAGTGGATGACGCGTGGCCGTACGAAAACCAGAACGAATCATTCTGATAAAAACAACTTTATCACGTTCATTGGTCAAAGTGAGAGTGGTTGATTCACCAATGTTAATCAAAATACTACAAATCGAAAGTTTATATTTATTTCCAAACTAACTCAATCAAACGTGGCACGATAACAAAAAAGTTATACGCCACGAACGAAAGGTACGACTGAAGATCGATATATTAGCAAACAAATAACAAGACCACTCCCCATCAATACAACCTAACATAACATAAGTAAAAAAAACCTAAATAACTTTTGTATTCTTACTACGTACCAGTTAATAAATTAACATAAAACAACATCAGCATGTCGTCACACATCAGCTGTTACAGAATGATTTAGGCGTAATGGAAGAAATGTAGTGTATTGCAGACACTATTTGTATTTACGGGATCAATCCAATTGCTTTGATGTTCTATTTTACATGGCTTTGATTTTATATAAATGAAACTCTTAGCACTCAATAGTTCATATCTGCTAATGAATGCCATTGCTTTTAGCTTTTGATGTGTTTTTTATCTCACTTTTCAAGCTATGTGATAGTAAAGTTTTGATTGAATGCTTGTTAGTGTTGTGATAATTTTACTGCGATTTTTGGTTTGAAAGGTTTTTTCGCTGGTGGTCGACTATGTTGTTTGAGTTGCTTACATGCAATTAGGCGTCAATTGGTGGTATAACAATGAGACATTTGTTTTTTCTAATTAGTGTTCTAAGTTTTTCTGTGATGATTTTGCGCTGGTTTCCACATTTCTGGCATGAAAAAGTGTTATTATAGCCTTGCCGTGATTCTACTCACTCGGTTTATTTTTTCTATCAAGTCTTTTATCAGAAATGTCTGTGTTCTCTTTAAAAGTCGAAGTTTCATATTTGCCCATTTGAAACAGCTATGAGAAATTTGAAATATATTTAAATAGTTTTCAGTTGTTTACCTATGTTATTAACTCATATTGATAGGTGTTTTCTGCTTACTATAGAAATAGAAGAAGCAAACAATTTATTTGGGCAATCAATTTTGCGTGCGTCGATGTACTGTGATAACGTATTAGATATGTCTTGAAAAAACTTGATTATAAACAGTTAAGTGTAAACACAGTCTATACAGATAACCATCATGTTATGGTCATTTCTGATGTAGCTTCCCATATTCAAGCTGTTGTTCAATAATCTACTAGTTTATATTTCAATCCATGCAGCCTATTTGGTTTTAAAATCCATCTTTATCTTCTTGCTCGAGTTTGGTTGCATGATGTACCGTTCTGTTTCGGAACTTCTTTATCTCGCTCTTTGAGGCTACAGCCTGACGTTTGAGGCTTTTCAATTCCGACAACTACAAAAATACGTTTTGAATTTTTTTTTATTTTTTTTTATTTTTTTTTTTTATTTATATTTACTTATTATATGTAGATGTTTCGTTGTGTTTCTCTTTTGAATTTTGTTTTTCGTTTGGTTTTATGTTTTAGTTTGTTATTTTAAATTGTTCGTCATTTGTTTTATTATTCCGCTTCGCTCTAGTTATATAAACTGAAATAATCAAGTTTGAGGAAAATCCTGCTGGTCACATCGTTCTTGATCGATTTATCGGACGGAATGACTGTCGTTTGAGTAGTTTCCAGTCGCAAGGCAGCAATACACATTGGCATGCTGCTGCTGTGATGAAGTAACGTCTTCATTGTCGATAGCTTAAGTTAGAGGCAAAAGATCCGACGTTTCTGAGATAACTGAGTGGTTTTCAGGAATCGATTCAAAGTACTTTTCAATATTAAAATATTACAAGTAGCTTTTTGCCTCTTTATGATACAGTTTTATCGATAATCAATAGACACTTCGACTTATTGATTTGTTTTTACAAAACATGCGTTTTATGATCCTAAGTGTTATGGTGATCAAATTATAAAAGACAATTTCGTATTTTGCTGCCTAAAACACTCAAGGTTTTGTGAAATTTGTATTATTAAGAGTACGGGACTTATTTTTAGAATTATTTTCTTCCTGGATTTTCTTAAAGCTCATAATGTACTATCTGTTTCCCAAAGCTTCTTGGAGTTTGAAAAAATTTCATTTTTTTTCTCGAAAATTTTAGTGCTAGTTGCTCGAACCAGTTATAAATTTTGATTTCTATAGAATGATATGGGAATTTAAAATCAAATTTATAAATGGAATTAAAATATCCGATTGCAATGTTTTAGAGTATCTTCGTTTTTTCACAAAATAACGAAAATTACTTTTATTTGTAAATAGCTATCGCTTATCAAGCCATATTATTGCAATGTGATCTGTATTTTTATTTCTTAGCATAAAGCATTCACTTCATATTTGTCGTTAGATAGCAGAATAGTTTTCAAAATCATCAATTTTTGAGGTAGATGCCTTTTTTCAGTATGTCAGGTGATCAAAATGAAACTAACATGGATTGTGAAGAAAATGTTGGATTACAATCTGGAAGCATTGTGAGCCCTTTTCCAAACTATCGTAATTTTCCATTCCAATCGTAATAAATTTCTGATGGAAAAAGGATTTGCCAAAAGTATTAGAAATCTGATCTATGATTGTAATTCTTGAGTTACAGGAATGTTCGAATGAGATAGAACATGTACCGGATTCGAATGAACAACATGATAAAAAGGATATCACATCGGTTGCCGAAAGTTGCGTACATGTTGGAGATGCTGGTCTCGAGGACGAGGATGAGGAAATGGATGATGAAGAGGCTGAGTCCGAAGGCGATGAGGTTTGTGAATGCGTGAAAAGTGAAATAGAGAAAGGTACTGAATTATTTCACAGAAATATTTTTGTGAATATAAAGCCGAAGACTTCCACTATTGACCCTCACAGCACTAAAGAGTCAAAATTTTGGAGAGTTTGACTATATGAGATAGGTATCATTTGTATTTTGTAATATTTTGAAAAGTAATAATGTTCAATTGTACCCAGTTGGGTTTGTTCGTCAAATATGAAATCTTAAACGCACATTCCATGCAGTATTACAATATCAGAAATTACTACCAAGATAAATGGAACTTTACACAGCTTCAGCCCTCTGCTGGAAATTCGAGATTTTCTCCTCATGAAAAAATAACAAGCTATGCGTTTTTTGGAATACATTGGCTGGCAGCTTGTTAGTTGAAATTTCTGGAAATACTTGGAGGAATAGGTTTCTATTTGATTAATGAAACTTCAGTTGCTTAGGAAATTGGCGTAATTTGAAATAAAATTCTCATTTATGTAGGCAGCAGGTGTCATGTTAATTAGTAAGCTACTTTTGTTACAAGATTATTATTATGAAGGGAACGTTTTTCATTTTAGGTAGAAAGCATCGAGGATATAAAAATTCAGAATGGAGTATTTAAGTATAGAGTAAGATGGGTTGGTTGCAAACCAAGTGAGGATACCTGGGAGCCTGAAGAAAGCTTTACAGGTAGTAAATTTTCTGAACTGCCCATTGTTAATCTGCTGATTTATCACACAAGTGTGATGTTTATGTTGCGTTTTTGAAGATGGATATGATGGAACTACATAACGTTGATGCTTGATATTTCTTATCTAACTCATATTCTAACTTGTACAAACCTTTATTCTCGTTTGTGATATATCGCTTACAAATTTTACTGTTTTCCCATACTTTATCACAAAATTAATGAAATTTTTGAAGTGGACTTGAGAAATATGAGGTAATCGTGCTTACTAACATTCTTATTCCTATATAGGTGACGTTAATTGCCGGTTTGATGTTATTTGTGTGTTATTTGTTCATTCTTAAATTTATTGCTCAATCAATGCTTTTTGAATTTATTGGGAGCATAA